>JBAJMU010000008.1:1397992-1419664 GCA_037952995.1 Hyposoter didymator
CCCCCCCCTCTCCTTCCTCTTTTTCGTACGCCCATACATACGCCAGCCCGAGAACTCGATCCAACGTTCAAATTACTTTTTCAATTCTATATGTTCAACGTATATTCGCGCTCCAATCATCCTCACATTTTTTTCATGGTTTACTCCGCGGAAATCGACTTCGATTTCCGTTTTGACAACGAACCTCCGCCAAGGGATTTCTCGGTGTATAGACCAAGGAAATATTTGCAAGCTTGCGAAATTTTCACCGATTTATCCTGCCAACGTGCGCCTCTCGGAGTTTAGGTCTCTCTGTTTCCTACTTTTTTTTCAGCTTTATCCCTTCTGACCAATTCGAATACACAATTCATCGCAGTTCGGAGTTTCAACAACCCAGAATCATTTTTATATCACGAAACACACACTTTTGGCCGACAGAGTGCGATGAAAATGATCAATTTCGTTCCCAAGACGTTCCAAGGTCAAGGGCTCCGATTATCAGTGTAATTTTTCGTGCCATTGAAAAATTAACGACCTACAACTCGACAATTCGATAAAGTCCCGAAAAAAAACGAAATAATACAGACAAAAAATGATGGTCGTTGTTGTAATTAGCCAATCATTCGGACGAATAATTGATTTTGTCAAAAGTTTGATAAACCGATCGTTAAATCTCAATCATGAGGATTATCCAAAGAGCGATAGTCGAGAGTTTGAAATAAAGTCGATTTAATGAATGGAAAATAATGAAGAGCCATGAAGCTTATCGGCATACGGTAGATTTAGATGATCAATGAATGAATTGGGACTCATTGCCAACATCAAAAGATTGAGGTAGTGTCTCGAGTCTTGCGATGAAAATTGAGCATTATGAAGAGAATCGTGGACGAAATGGATTTGCAAAAAAAATCGTTTGATTGTCGAACGATTAAAGGAGATTCAACAGACACACACACACACACATGTCCATTTTATTTTTGCGACCATGATTCCCATTGTTCTCGGGAGGGTCAAAACGTTTCAGGTGAATCGACGGTGATTCCAGCAGGAGACGAGAGTATCGATCGATCCAATGACAAGATCATTCGATATTCGATTTTTCATCCTTCGATAGTTCTCTCTGGATATTCTCCCACAACGCGAGATATATATTATTAATCTTGTTCTTTTCAGGAATGGGGAAAAAGGAGAAACGCGAACATGTGTGTTATATAAAAATGTGCTCGAGTACACTTTATACCGGCAAATTATAACAGTCATTGTGTGCCCCTTTGCCGTTTATAATTAAAACGTCACGCATCCCTGGTGAAGTTGAATGCGAGTTTTGCGGTTTCTCTTCTCCATCGTCGTCGTCGTCGTCGTCGTCGTTTTCATTATCGATATGCCTTCACCGGCATAACGCGAACCTCGGGATCCCTCTATACATCCAGCATGCATGTCCATACGTATATATACATTCGTGAGACAAGCGTGTGTCGTTATCGTTCGGAATTTCACGATAAAATACGCGTGCTACTTGAGTATCGCACCCTAGTCACTAATTAAACGATACGCCTCGATACGTCCGGCATTAATAATTTTCTTTCAATTTTTTGTCAACTTTTCTCTCTCCCTCCTCATTTCCTCTTTCAGTTCTATCATCATTTTTTTTCCGCATATACTTTAAGCGTCACCATTGAATCCTTACCACGGCGTGTTGGTCGCAGCGTTTCCAAAATACCGGCCGTAAACCGTGCAAAACTCTCTCACGCACGTTTTTTAATTTCTAGCTATTTTCATGTACGCGTCAACGCGAGTCGCTGGATGAGGCAGAATTTTGAAATTTTTTACACTTCGGAAAGGAGCTCAATGACTGTTTGACGTTTTTAACAATCGGACGATCATGATTGGGCTGGGAAATGTAATCGATCGAAATGTAATCGATTCTCGTAAATTATCGATTACGAAGTGATTCACGCAATTATTGTATGCTGTACATAATTACATAAATGATCAATTATTTATAGCAACTCGTGATCGCGCTTCCGCACACTTTTGCCGAGCATCAGGGACTATAATTATCAACGCAGCAAAGTGTGCAATAAAAATTGAATATTACTGTTACGTCGCGTTGAGTAAATAATCGTTCGAATGAACAACAAAAAGGCACCGATTCCTCGTGCAATCGTCTTCGACTTGATGTCCCGCGACAAATAAACACCGACACAAATATAAACACGAAGCGAAATATATTTTCGATTGGAATTTAGAGCAAAATCTATCGAGAATTGGGCAACAAGGGTAAGCGAGTTGGTTAGGAATAATGTTGAATGTTCTCGAAGCACACATCGCAAACGAGTATCTTGATGGATCGAGCAAACGATCGAGAAACAGGCAAGGAGAAAGGAGAAATGAACGGACGTCGCAAAGAGTTACTCTCCGGATCCGAGAACGGCTGATTCGTAATCCAAAGCAAAGATACAAAAAAAAAATAAAACAAAAAAATCAATGAAATGAAAAACAAATGGTGACCAACCTGTCGTTTCCGAAGGCCGCCCGTTAATATTTGAACATCCCGATGTCTTTTGCATTGCAGACTGCCAGATGCGCAATGTTAACGTGAGATCAGTCAACTCTAAAAGAAGGAAAACACCCTCCTCTTCCTGCTTGTGAGTCTCTCAGTTTCGGTGTTCGTAATAATTCCATAATACCTTAATTACTCTAATACCAATTATAACATTGTTATTATATATCTATATATATATTTCATTTTATTTTTTTTTTTATTTCCATCGTAATTTAATATTCGAGACCATATGACATGTGTTTATGCATATGTTATATATTTCTTATATATTTATAGCATATATATGTGTCCACACACACACTATATATATATTTATATAATATTAACATTTGGAACCTGGAACCTCTATGATTTGTATAATTGCCGATTAACTTATTGCCTCTGCATACCATTGTTATTAAACAATTAATATAAGCCACATATAAACTGTTATTGTCTCTCTCTATATATATTTATACATATTCCGTTACGGTTCCGTTTTTCGTTCGACTCTCGAAACTATTACGTCCATTGGTTCATCTTTTCATTCGGAATTCTGTTCTTTGGTCCACACTTTATTTATTTATTTTCGTTAACAATGATGGATGGATCGATGGAATCGTGCATCCCATTCACGAGAAATGGTTCCGAAATTTTTTACACACGTATATTTATATACGAACTTTGGACATCCATTGATTTTTCGATATTTTTAACACTTTTGTCTTTATACGTGGAGGTTTTTTATTGAGCTATGGAAATTTTGATGATTCGTTGTTGAAGAGTTAGTTAAAGTCGAAATTCATGCTCGAAGGCATTTGGCATCAATTGATTTCGCAATTCAGTTTTTAAAATTTTTTATTTTTATATTGGGGAACGAAGTATGAACAAATCGAAAACATATTTAATTTGCGATCCGTTTTTGCGCTCGTGCCTTCGGAGTCTTGTGGTTATTAATAAATGTTTACCAACTGGTGGACTATTCGGTAAATATATTCCCTTTTTTATTGGATATTAATTGGTAATTTTTTGACTTTGAAATCGACGCAATATCGGATCGTCGGATTAAACCGAGAATTGTAGAGAAAAAAGAAAGCATCAAGAGTAATATTTACGCATTCCTCGGCTCTTTCCTTTTTCTTTTTCCTTCTCCTCACGACTCAAGTGCACATGAAAAAAAAACGTACGCGTCGAATCGTCGATTGTCGATGAGCCGCGTTCAACTCGCGATTCTTCTCGGTCTCTGATTGAGGCTGAAATCGTTTGATCGATCTACTTTGCCTCTTTATTGGTTACAATGATTTTATTGAAAACGCATTTGAGATGCTGCGAGATCGGACGTACGCTGATCGAGGTGTCTCCAACGCGAATCAATAAAACATCATAGTCCTTACGGCATAACGGGGAGCCCAGGTTGGCTCGTGCTCCGAGTTCTCGATGTCTTACGAACGCAGGCCTCGCTCGTGAGACATCTCGACTCGGCACGTTGTCTGGCTCTGGTCTACCTCGTCCGTATCCAGGACCTTCGTCTTTTTTATCCACTTTTCACATTTTATTCTCGATCGATAAATTTTAAGATCGAGCACGAATGTCGCGCAATTGACGATTCGAACGCGCCTGTCGGTTCACGACGACAGACTAGAAATTAAGACGGAATTCGAATCGAACGCGTTGCCTCGAAAATCCGTTGGATCTGTTCACGAATTTTTTATTTTTCAATGAAAACAATTGCCACACTGACTATCGTGCAGTTTGGACGTTGTATCCGGTAATCCTCATAAATAATCTTGCCCTGGTCAAAACCACGACATATTAAATAAGCTGCGGCATTGTGATTTAATGATGGAACGATTGCCACGAATCCAAAGATAATAATATCTCTTGAAATGGCGTTTCCGGCCGAATGAAATCGGAAAAGTTTCGTTATTGCGAAGAAATCCCAACACTTGGCCGCGCGCGAGTTTTGTCTCGTTAATAAAAAATGAGCAATCGTTCCGATTTACCGATTCTTAATGACCCAAATAATCTCGTTGTTCGTTTTCCACTCACGAATTAATTGTCCTTTGTGTATTAAAGCAGAAGCGATCATTTTGAATAATTCATAATCGAGTCGTTCCAATCTCGAACAGATCCAGTGGCAATTCATTTTTAAATATTTTGCAACAAACTAAAAATCCTCGCTGATTGAAATTCTTCAAAAAATCTGCACTTTTCAATTTTGTATTTCAGTTTCATTCTCTTTATTTTTCTTCTTTCATTTAAAATGTCAAATGAAAAAAAAAATTTAATAGAAACGTACACGAAATCACAGACACGATATATAAAATCCCATGCACGCTCGCTGTACCTTGTATGAACTCGTATAAATAAATTGATAGCCTCTATTTTATATCTCGCATAAAAAAAGTAATTTGTTGCTGCTAATGCTGCTGCTGATGCTGCTTAAAAAAAAAATATATATATACATATAAACGTAAGCTTTTAGATTAAACGAAAAAGAGAGAAAGAGAGAGAGAGAGAAAGACGGAGAGAGAGAGAGAGAGAGAGTGTGTGAGAGGGAGAGAGAGAAATGAGTTTAAAAAATGAAAAGAAGGAAAGCCAGAAAAAGAAACGAGCATTGTTGATATAAAAAAAAAATGAAGAACAGTCGGAAAAAAAACAGTTTCGGAGGCATTTTATTGAGAAGCCAATCTTTTGCACTCCAGATCCAAAATCCGCATTTGTTTTTGGCTTAAAAAAAATGTCGAAATAAAAAAAAAGGCCCAGTCGCACAAATCTGTCATACATCGTTTGTATTCACGAGGTTTTTTGAAAAATCGTTTCAACATAATTTTTTATCGATATCGGTGCGAAATGAGAAACATTCCAGGTTCTTTTTTCTCAATTTTTCGATTTTAATAAAAACGACGAGATTACAAACGACATTTGAGGAGCCGCATGAAAGCTCGCTCGATTCTCACGAGTTTAGCCAGTCTTCCATACGTTCATTTCGATTCAAAAGAGAAACAAACCAAAAATGGTTAAGCAGTGAAGAAATATCATGACAAATAGAGTAAGGAAAAGAATTAATGAAAATAAAACGGAACTGTAAGGGGTCAGCGTCCTGGATGACGCCAACTGTATAGAGTATTCACGATTAACCCTGGAAGCCCTACCGAGCACTCGCAGCACACTCTGTTTTTTCGTCCACCCTCGATGACTCAACTATCGCGGTGGTCGCACGTGCTATCTTATAAATATGTATACCTATATATATATATATAAATGTGTATATACATATACATATTTAAATATATCCACATAGAAAGTTGAAGCATGGGGTCGCAAAAACTCGCCGCTTCCGGTTCGCTCGCGTTGCTGGTTCTCACTTCACGGACTTCCGTGGACTCCATCTGATCACGGCGTGCATCAGATTAAATTTAACAGTACATTGGTGTGCCTGCGATCTCAAACTTCCTGATTGACAGCGTTCGTACAGAAAAAAAATTATTTCGAAGAATTATACCGAGAAAAAAGGACTTTTCGGAATTTTGAAATTTTCACAATTTGACTCTGTTTAAGAATCAACGTAATTATTAATATTTCTTTCAAAATTCCTTTTCGCTCGAGCTTCACATTTTCAAAAATTCTGATTTACGTTTTTTTAATTGATGACAGCAATTTTGAATAATTGTATTCCGATTAAACTCATTTCGATATAATTCAATGATCGAACGATGTCTGTCCGAGGCTGCAGGGTTAAGCGGTAGAAAAAAAATTGATTTTTGTCGAATTTTCATTTGAATCTTCGTCACGATGACCCCTGAACACTGTTTTTTCTGCAATAGTTAATGGCAATATTTATACAATCTTACAGAGAGAGAAATAACAAATTTTCACTCTTTCCAAAAGCATTGAAATGGAAGATAAAGAAATTGAACAATGTTGACAAAGTTGTGGCAATTTGGATAATTGTGTATCTGGAAGACTCGACTACCCTTACGATGAGACTCGCACCGTCGATGTATTTCAAAACATCCTGAAACGAAAAAAAAATAAAATAAAAACAACAATTGAAACGTTTCTGAAAATTCGTCTGGCAGTCTTGTTGTATTTATTTACGAATAAAAATCTAGACTTAAGACTTCGTGCGGCAGTGATTCACAGTGGCACTAGGTTTATTTCTGAATTGGCATATTAATTATAATTTTATAATTTATGGTAAAATTGGTATTAAATGGCAGATCTAAAGTGAACGTGCAGCGTTCATTTCAGAGAGCCAAGGTCCAGGAATTCGTCGACTACTGCAATCGAGCTTGACCACCGAAATAAATGGAGAGACACACAGGAAAAAGAGTGAGAGAGAGCGATCGATGGAGTGAATGAGTTGGAAAGGGAGAAAGAGTGACAAAGAGACGATTAGACGATTGAAATACATCGACGAATTAAATTATTTCAACGAACATGCCGTTCTCTCAATGGTTCGGTCCAGAGTTTCTCTGAGACGAGAGTGCTGGAAGAATTGTTTTAAAAAAGGTTGAAATAACGAAATGATTTCTCAATAAAACGTCTCCGGGCTCGTGTAGATGCATGACCGAAGCAAAAAAAAAGCAAAAAAATCTGGAGGACAAAAAAACTTGAGACGAAAAGTGGGAAAGAGAAGGGGGAAAGTCCTCGACGAGAAAACGAATTTTTTTTACCTTTTTTTTTTCATCCCCGGTAACCTGCGTCTTCGAGTCAGTTTAGCGGCGTCGAGAGCCTCGGAACGACATTGCGTTGGAGTCACGATTCGGCCATACTACATAAACCATAAGCATAAACCTCCAAAATTCGCAAATAGCAATAACTTAAAAGAAAAAGCAGAAAAGTATATAAACGCGACTTCAGTGCCCTTAAATGATTTAAAAAAACGACACGAAGACGTACACGGGGGAGTGACGATTAATACCATTCAGGTTTATCGCAATCAGCCAAACATTTAAAAAAATTCGTAACGACATTGTGACCCGATCGATTTATCAAACGAAACCAATTTTCTTACGAATTCATCAATGTTTGGCATTTTTTTTAAAGATATTTAAAGAATAAACAAACAGACATCATGCTATTTCACCAACGTGAGCATCTTGTTGCGATCTGACCCTCCCTTGGCAGAAATATCCTTCGCCTGACTACCCCTAATTATTAATACCCAATATTTACATAGCTATTTATGAACATGTGTATTAGTTATTATGCTGAATCGAAATCCCGTCGCAGATATTCGTACCATACTGATTGCATTTATACAACCACACACATACCATCAATCACCATACCATAGATAACATAATAAATATAATTACCCTTAGACCCTTTCGCCCCTACCCCCAGTACTTTTAGAAAATGCCCTGTAAAACAAAAGCATGTGTGCATAATAACTACAATATATTTACTCCACTATGTGCCACGTAATCGACAACAATCTTCAACACACTCAAACCACATTACTCGAAACCCATAAAAACACTCGTAAATACTCGATGCCTTTGGACGAAAGAGCAAGGAAACATAATTGCAATTTCTCAGGTGTAATATCTTGAAAAAAAACAAAAACGTAAGCACCAAGTGATGAAATTCCAGAGTGGACATTCCTCGAGAGATTCAATTATTACATTTATCTCGATGACTCGTTAATCATCCAGGGCTCTCGGTTGGAATCATATGGACAATACGATTACGATACTGATCGATTTTCAGGTGCCAAATTGGTCAGGTCTCTGCTAAAAAAAAAAATGTTTAAATTCTCAACGGAAAGTTTCTGTAAATTATTCACTAAACGATTTTCTGGTTTGTAGGGTGTTTCTTTCATTTAATTAAGCTTCGGCGATTCCTTCATGTTCTTTTTGGACTTTATAGAGTTTAAACTTTTTATCGAGACTGAAGGGAAGTCGTTTGCTGGTTTTTCATGAATTATAATAAATTTTCCTTTTATTTCGTAGGAAAAAATGTTGTGGTTAGTTTTTTCATTCGATATTTTAATACTTTTATATTTATTCGTATATCCAAGAGCTATTGGTCGCACATGACGCCCGAGGAGTCTCGTACGCTTTGGCCGGGACACATAAAGAGAGATACGAGGCGAGCAATCGTTTTTGGGTTATTCTAAACAGTGTACCATGGCCACTTCTTTCCCGATCGAACGAAAACTCTTTCCTCGAGGCTTCTTTTATTTTCCACCTTTTTCATCGTTTCTTGGCGAAAGAAAATCTCGAGTACCTGACCTATGCCACCAGACTGAGCCTCGCGATGACAAACACGTTTTTGATGTCCCTTGCTATACGATGTAACGAGAGAGTGACGACAGCAACGCAACATTTCCAAAATACTTGAAACAGATTTTTGCCCTTCGCTAAAACGAAATAAACATTTTTCGAAACGCGATTTTAACATAAAATTGTATCTCGAATCTCTCAACCGTGTCTGTCGGTGAATAATTTTTCATTTCGTGGCAAAAAAATAACGAATTAAGATTAACGAGATTTTCAACTTGATCATTTGACCGAAAAAATATCTGTCAGAGAAAAAAGTCTATGATCAATAAATCAGCCCGGAATTTCGTCCGTTCGACTCATTAAAAAATGAGCTCTTCAATAATTGAAAAAACGACAGAAAGAAACTGCGAAGCATCGCATAATTGGAACTTTCGTTAAACTATCAATTCTTTTAAATCTTTTCAAAGTTTTGCAAAAGAAAATCGATTCCGTCGAAGCATCAAGCAGTGTTTCAAATTAGAAGATTCAACGTGACCTGTCGAAATTTCTGAAAAGCTGTTCGTTATGCGACGTTGATTAAGTAGGTCACTAATTATACATTTAGATTCGAATATCAATGAAATCGAATCAGACTGAACTCGAAGACAACGTCAATTAGAAAAATTGTATTTGACAGAAAAATTATTGGTAAAAAGTTACTAGAGGCTGGAATTCTCAACGCAATCCACTAATTCGCAAACTCATTCGATAATAATTCGTTCTTCTGTACTATACAAGTAAAAGTCTCGTCTTACGATTTGTTGCGTGCAAAAGGATTTGTTTTTTTTTTTTTTCGATTCTATTCGCACGTTGTCCATCGGTACTTTGTTCGCGTTTAAATGGACTCCGGTTGCCATCGAGTTACCGGGGAAACGAGAGTCGTGTGGGAGACAGAGAGAGCCTTTATAGTGCGGGTGATGGTCGCGCAATACGAATCGGTGGTGGATGACACTCGACGTACGAGGAGAAAAGAAGGAAAAAAAAGTTGTCTGTCGTCGTCATCATCGTCGTCGCAAGAGAAAAATAAAAAAAGATCATAAACGTGCGCTCGTTGGATACAGGTCGAGTTATCGGTTTCGTAGTCAGATAGTTTGTCTTCATAATTGCATAAAAAATAAACGAAAGGCATCATTGATATCGAGGTAATGAAATATTTTTCATCAATTTCTATAAAATTGGTAATTCAAATTATTGAGCCGAACAATAATTATTTCATTTAAATAAATTCATCGAAATTATTAATCAACAAAGATCGTGCGCGATTCGCTGCCCAAAAAACTTGATTCCATTGGAGGAAATTATACAAATGGAACGTGAGAGCTTACAGTATCGAATGAAAAATATGTGTTTTATTTGAATACGTATCGGTTTACTGAGGCATAAATATAATTGCGGAATGTCCATCAATTTTTATCGGTCAGCAGAAAATTGGAGACACCAAGGACACTGATATTTCATACATTCGTTACTACGCATTAACATCAATACAATATTTATCCACACAATCAAACAGCATACTGTACAATGATATTCCCAACAATATAGCTCAGTCCAACCCTTGTATACCCTTTAGTGGAAATGTTTGATGAGTGTAGTTTCAATCTCCAATTGGTTTAATGCAAATTATCAGTTATATTTATAATGGACTGTACATGTTATGTTCTCTATGTGTATCGTATATAATTAAGTCGGTATATCACAAGCAACAACAAATAAACCGTATAAACAACGTACAAAAAAAAACAAGTCACAGACACTAAAAATGTCGTTAAAAATTAACTTACATCGATTTTTCTTTCTGTTTCCAGCTGCACAGATTCCACAACGAGGAAGTAAGTATCAGTGAGATATTTGTCTCTTATTAATTATTCGATATATTTATTATTCTCGTCAGATTATCATCAACGTTTCGTTCTTACTGAAATTTGACTATATTATTCCTTGTCGAGGGATTTTAAAGCTTGTTTAATATTGGTTGAGATCACGGCTTGGTCTAGAAAATTCACTTACACGCAATATTGTCTCCCCCGTTACAGCGAATTTCATTACTAATGTCCAATGTTTTACAGCATGCAAGAGGAAAGACGAGATGGTGAATCAGGCAGAACACCAACAGCCCGCCCCCAAGAAACCACGACTGGTTTTCACAGACCTTCAGCGCCGTACTCTACAGGCTATTTTTAAGGTGAGACGATTTTTCATTTTTTATCATCAATTTTTTTTCATTCGGAATTTAATTATTACGATCGTGCCCGGTTGATTTTTGCTGCAAAAATTAATAAACCGAAATCAATGAAATTCATAGCCGCACTTTTTGTTAACAAGTTCGAAGCTTTGTATTCGATCGACTGGTTTTAAAAATTGATCCAAATATTTGCTTCTCAATTTTTCAAAAAGGGTTTTTGAAAATTTTATTAAATTCTACTGTTTGGTTGATATTGACATTATTCCGAAAATGCAAACGAACGCATTCATCGAGTTTTGAACTCTTCGCCGGAAATTCGAATCACCTGTTGCTCAGTCACACTCTCGCGACTTTTTGCCAACAACATTATGCTGTGCAGCCACCGAAAAGCGAGTTCTACGTTTGCCGACGTTTGTGTCGAAAATCCCATGAGAAAATCGGAATTTTTTATTTCTTATCTTCCCCAAAAATTCTGTAGTTTTTTTTTGTAGTTTCGGCGATCGACACGTAACAAGTCCTGGACTTGGTCGATATGCCAGACAATCGCGTAACGATGAATGATAGATCACAATAAATAAATCCGTCAAACACACACATGGGTCTGGGGTGTCCTACTGTTTTTGACTGCACTTGGACACGTTTAAAAAATCTGAAAAAATTCAGGAAAGTAGTTCTGGATCCTTAGCAAAAGAGCCTGCCCTGGAAAATGGATAAAAACGATTTTTTATCATTGTTATTTAATGTTAATCGATACGAAAAATGAGAATTTCACGTCATTCGTTAAATGGGCCAAACGGCCCAGACTTATGTGCGTCTACGCAGTGTTAATAATGTTATTGTGTCGTTACATTTTGGGCAAAAAAAAAAATTATTTCAACTAATTCGACAAAGAAATGGTTGAGAATGAGCGAGGAATCGTGATAAGGATTCGTTGTCCAGATAGATGAGAGCTCCCGCGCAAAATCAGAGTATTATTACTGCGTTTCGTGTTCCTTTTATCGTCCCTCGTCACGAATATTTCAACTGATAAAAAACCAAAAACTCGTGGCCCGGAGACGTGTCTTTTTTTATTGCATAAAATTTTCAACACCCTCGGCTGTCTTTGCGCGAGCATGTGAGTCGGTGTAAGTTCAAAGAGCATCAGAACCGACGACCAGGGCCGACGCTTGGCCAGTTGCACATCGTTAAAAATTCAAAATCTTATAAAACTCCGTGTCGTTTAGTGGCACAATTTTTTGTAGGAGGAAAAAACATTCAGAAACGTTCGGAAAAATAATTTAATTGTATTTATTAATTCGGGGAAAAAGATGATTAAATACGTTGAAATTAAAGCTCGTGGGCATGCGAGTCCGTCGTCGTTTCCATTTGTATACAAATGTATGGGACACGTCTGACTCAACGTACGAGCTTACCACTAGCACAACCAACAATTCCGCAAGCTCTACGTTTCTTGTCCACACGCAATACCCCCGAGTCCTCTCGCTATGTCGACGAAAAAAAAAGTCGGACCGTTTCCCTCGAGAAAAAAGAAAAAACAAAAGCATGACGAACCCTGGAAATTTTATTTGCTCAGCCTGTAATATTTTTCAGCCGTCGAGGGAGCGTTTTAAAACGATTAATTCAAGAGGGAATCCCACTTATTTTTAGGCGCTCCGTGAATAGTCTTTTTTAAAGTTTTTCCGCTAGAGTTTTGAGCCTCGCGTTTCACGGTCGAGGGGAAGTTTTTTTGAAAAGTGTTTTGCTAGTCCATGGCTGATTTGTTTTTAGTTTTTCCTTTTGTTCCTTTCGCGAAAATACTTTTTTTTTTAGCGAAGCACATCGACGTGTAATTTGGTTTGAAAATTATTCTCCACGATCGATATCTGAGTGAGAATTTCTGAATTTCAAAAATATTAAGTTTTATTTCGTAAGTCGTTTTTTTTTAAGATCCAAAAAGTTGTAAAAAAAAACCTCCGGTATTCGCGGGTTCGTAAAAAACCTTATTTTTACAACTTGCGTTAAAAATTCAATTGAAAAATCTCAAGCAGCGAGCAATTTTTTAGTTACGGAATTTTCCTTCGCCCCGTAAAGCCAATTTTTTCGTCATTACGATTAAAATATTACTATTTCCCTCGCCGAGAATCGATAGAATTGAATTTTTAAGGGAGACTCACTCGCTCGACACTGTGGTTTTTTGCGTTTGGGTCTCGATGAAAATTTCTTGTTTCAATGATGCGTACAATATTTACTCCCGTATAGCAAAGGTACGCATTCTTTGGGAGACAATAGTTAACGGTATGTGCAATGAATGCAACGTGTCGTATTGTCGACGGCCCCCTTCCCCTTGACACGACGATTGTAGGGTGAGTCCGACTATCGATCGACTCTTGAATAATTTCGTGAGAAGCTCTTTACCCCACGTTGCACATTTCAGTTACTGATTGTACGTGCACTTGAAGAAACCCTCACGATTTCGATGTGTGCTTTCTCTCACTTTTCCTATTCCACTGTCCGTCTCTCTCCCTCTCTCTCTCGTATGCTCTCTGCGTCGTTCTGGTACTGCTTCGGAACAGGGTGGCGAACAGTATGATCTCTCGATTCGTTCATGACTATTCAATGTAACCCAGATCGAAATAGGGGTTTGCGAGCCTCTCTCTCTCTATCTATCTCACGATTTTTTTCCTTTACGTTCAATCGACCCGACACATACGAGAAAATCAGAGCAGAAACAAAAATGAAAAAACAAAATCCTGAAATGGCAAGATTAATACTCGTCTTTTCTCCTTGGAGGATCTTTTTTTAACACTGGCTTTTGCATCGGCCAACGAATGTAGGTTATTGGAGCAGAAAAATGAATCGTATCCTGTGAATTTTCGACTCGAAATTGAATTTTTTCTTCATCGAGGATTTTCGAGATTTCGAATGTTTCGGCGGATAAAAAAAAAGGGAAATTTAGTAGCTTTCTCCGTCACTAGCGTTCGTAGATAATCAAACGAATTTTTACAGCGAGAAAAAAAGGAAAATGGTTGGAATAATAAAAAAAAATCGTTAATTGAAATTTTGTTTGCAGGAGACGAAGAGGCCGTCGAAGGAGATGCAGGTGACAATCGCTAGACAGTTGGGCCTGGAGCCAACGACAGTGGGTAACTTCTTCATGAACGCACGACGACGCTCAATGGACAAGTGGAAGGACGAAGATCCGAAGAATCAGTCGGTCGACGAGGGCCAATTATCCCCAAGTTTGGGTATAAGTCCGCGCGGACCAAACGAAGTTTTGTGACATACGTCCGACCACGAGGAATATCATGACGAGTCTCCGGACGAGGATTTACCATTCTCGTAAACAAGACAAAAAACAAGATATTCTTTCGTTGCTCACAAGAAGCAAATAATCGTTGGAGTTCGATTGATCGTTCATCGTCAATGTGGCAATTATTTTCACGAAGCTTTGAGCTGACAGCAGGAGCCACAAGAATCACACACGTCGCGAGGCCTTAGATTTCAGATTTTTTACACGTTTAGCAAAGAAAAAACAAACAAACTTTTAGTGGAACAAAAGAAAAATGAAAAAAATTGCAATAATTAGCCTCTTCACGTGCTGTTCGCCATCGTTCGTAGAAAAAAAAAATAACACACACCCACACACACAAAGAAACAAGCAAAAGAATGAATAATTCTTAAAACATCCAGATCAACGTTCTCAAAGCTGCCACAAAAGTTGCTCCCGGCAAACGCCTCAAAGTGTGAAGCCACATGAAAAGCAAAATCGATTCTCGCATTCTCGATCTCCACGACGTTTTAAAGTAGTGCCATAATTTGCCATCGTAAGCCATAAGATTTCTGCATTGATTTTAACTTTGTTTAGCCTCTCGTCGATCAAGACGAATTGTTTGGTGTCCCTGTGTCGTCTTCTAGTCTTTATTAGCTCACTCAATAATCACGCGTGGTTCTCGTACAACGAGATCTGCGATGAGGTCTAGTCAAAATTTCGGTTGAAAGAAAAAAAAACGACAAACTCAGCATTCGTTGCAACGTTTCAATTCGCGAAAGATTTTGTTTTTCAATCGCCCAACAATCTCATTTTTCTGAGAGACAGAAATGGAGTGTAGAAAATTTAAAAAATTGGTGTAAAAAAAAAAACGCGAGGTGAGTTGAAACGCTGCCGTTGTTCAGCACGCAATCGCGATGAAGTTTTATTTTTATAATCTTTAATCTACATTTAATGCCCTTTTGAGAATATTAAGCTGTAAGTTGCTCGTGTCGTAAGTTTAGATTCGATAGTTGAAGTTTTTGTTTTTCTGCATATTTTTTCGTGTTTTTTGTTTTCGTTTACTTGTTATCGACGTTGACGAGGATCGAGAAATGAGCAGAACGAGCTTAGAACGAAAAAATAATGTTGTGGAGGTTTTTGCAACGGAGCAACAAGTGGCAGCTGACGATAGTGAACCGAAAGCAATGTTAGACTCGTCAATTCCTCGTTGGTCACCCAACACAGTGAAATAATTATAAATAATGAAGAAAAATTGATTAAATGAAGGGAGAGAGATTGAGTGGGTGAAGAAAAACGTCATACGTGCGATTGCGGTGCTACACGGACGTCGCACGTCTTTACCAAGTGATATAAAACAAATAAATAATTATTCTTAATATAATTATAAAGGAAATGATAAAGAAATACTAATTTATCAATGTGGACGCTGATTAAGTGCGAGACATCATTTTTGAGAGCTCGCGAGTGTACGACGTTGCGCCCATTCGAGTGTGAGACACTGTGTGCTTTTTTTTCCACTATTTTTCGCCGAGGGATTCACTCAGCGTCTCGACCGGTGCCATGCTCTGCTTAATGTACATAATGAACAAACTTTTATTACGAAAATAACAACAACAACAAAGCATATAGACAATTTAACATTCTACTGGAAATGAGGCGAAGGAAACGACGTTGCTAGTTGCTCTTCACCTCCAACTAACGTCCATATGAAAAGCGAAACGAAATCATTCCTCCAGAGACTTAATTACATAGAAAAAAACGCTGCTTCTCAATCGTCTTGACTTTTCACTCCCTTCTCAATAATGCACAATTTTTAACTCAGTTTTAAACCTCCGGAATAAACTCCAGGAAGTAGGTCAGATCAAACGATCTTTCGATTTTAGTTCCATGACGTCTAATTCTCGAAAATCGAGAAACAAATTTTCTTGGGCTGATTTATTTTATTCTTTCCTGAAATACGCAATGCGGTTAATTCGTTTTTATAAATCACGAGGAATGACAACGATTCGCGGATCAATGAACAAATTTGTGAAAACAACTGCATAGAGAGGGACAGAATGGAGCAAAAAAGCTTCGTCGCTTCAGTCGCTCGTAGGAAGAGGCAGGAGAAGGAGAAAGAAAGATAAATTCATCGTACCAAAACGCGGTCGACGTGACCGACGGATTAAGATCATATATAGTACAAAGTAAACATATACTAATTGTAACGTTGGTTTAATTAAATATTAAGAATGGTGAGAATGAAAAGAGTTGAATAAACGAAAATAAAAAGGGAGCGTTTCGTCAGATGTTCGGTCGAACTTGTGGACAGAAAATAAACTCATCGATTGATAAAGAAATCATTGTTTTCTGTACATGCAGAGATAGAGAGAAAAGAGAAAAAAAGGAGAAACGAGATGCTGTCAAGCGTGTGAGTCATCGGTAGGAATTGAGCAATAAATAACGTCGTGTAAAAATAAAAAGAGAAGAGATAAATTGCCCTGGAGTCGCGTCCTGTGCCTCGCGTTGATTTCTCGTCGTGGTGATCTCTCGAACGTAACAAAAAGGAATTAAAAGCCAGGCCTTCATTTTTCAGAGCCTTCATCGATGCCCGCAATTTTCCATCCTTCAATTTCCTTCCTTGCCAAAGTCACATGAAACTTTCCAGAAGGCACAATGTCCATAATAACATTGAAAAAAAATAACAAACAAACCCAACTCCCAATTATTCCGGACAGCAAAAAAAAACCAACACGTTTCCAATTAAAATAATCGAGATAGAAAAAACGTTGAGAAAATATTGAAACGAAAGATCACACGTAAAAAAACCAAAAGAAACTGACAAGCAGGACGAGTCGAGGGAATGAGATAAGAATCGTTAAAAATTCGTCGTCTCTTGTAACTGTAAAATAATTCTGTAAATACAATTTAGTTGGGAAGACAAAGTTTTATTATTATTGTGAACATAATTGCCATCATTGCTATTATCGAATCATCATCATTATTATTATTATTGCAACTATTATTGTTAGTATTAAAAATATCAAGACAACATGTTTCTGTTGAGGAACAAAAACACTCGGGAGATAACGCTGTAAGCAGAAAAAAATACCAACATAACACGTAACGCAGACTAAAATATCACACAATAGGCAACAAAAAGGAACAACGTTTAAAAACATTATTCAAACTATTTGACACACTTAGTTACGCAACGTAAATTTAAATGACGAATAACAAACAAATACATCACAGTATAATATTATTGATAATTATAATATATTTAAATTAAATGATTAATATATTAAATTGAGTATATATATATGTATAAATATGGGAAGAAGGTTGGCTCGAGATTTTTCGTGACGAGACTATAAAACGTCGAGACCGAGATATCACACAGAACCCACCCAATCCGGGGGAACAGAAAAATCATTTTGGCGCTCTACGTCGGAAAATATTAATTGATTGAACAATTAATTAATAGTATTGATTACGTTGTAATAAAAAAATGATAATCTATTTATATATATATATATATTATATATATATTACAGTAAATTACGAGGGAATGACTTATCGATTGAAAGGAAACCCAAAATAAAACAGAAAACAAAATTCAATGAACTAAATTAATACAGATAGACAAACAAACGGTTAAAAGCATTATTACGAAAAATGAAATAGAAGAAAATGCAATCTTGGTTTGCATTCGTTGAATAATCAATCGTTTCGTTCGTTGCTCATGATTCTCTGGGGAGGGAATCTCGCAATGTGTCAATACGTGGTTTTGGAAATTTTGGAAATTTTGAATCATCAATTTCGACTCAAAATTTGAGACTTTATTGATTGAACATTTGGTTTTTTGAATTATTGGAATTTTTTGGTTCGGGAAATGGGAACGGGCTTATCTCTACCCAATGAACGGCGAACTTTTTGATTTTTTAATGATTTTGAGCAGAAATTAGGACTGTCTAGTGATTCAACTGCTGCCCCCCCGATCATGCGAGGGTCTGGGAACGTATTTGAAAAGCTTTTCGAGACGTTTACATTTTAGTCTTGCTCACGTTTCGAGATGTTTCCTCGTTTCGTGTTATCGGGAAGAAGAAACCATATTTTTCTAAAGCTCGTTGATGTTGGCGCAGTTACAGAAATGTATCTTCGATAAATCGTCATCGTCAATGGAGGCAAACTCGGCTCGTTTATTGGCAACTTGTAAATTAAAAAAGCAACATCAACATAAGAGGAAGGAAAAAAAGCAAGAGTTGAAGAAAATGATGAAAAGCTTACCACAAATTGTAAAAATTAATGGTATATTTATATTGAGATACTCGACACATATCCAACGGATTAGGGATTAATGGCAACGTACAATACCATTTTTTCCCTCAGTTTCTTCGGACCGAGACTTTGTTTCCATTTTTTTCACCAATTTTTCATTTTTCGCTTACCCCGAAATAATTATAACGAATTGATCGAATGGTTTCGTTGAAACGTCGCGGAATTTCGAACAATACGAGAGCGAGGGTGATGAATGAATTTTACACAAGAAAAAAAGGACCTTCGACTAAACGAAACTGGAGAAAAAACGTTGGAGAGAGTCGAATCGTCACGAGCTCGAATGTTTAACGCAAATTGTACATCCGGTTGGTAGTTTTATTTTGAGCAAAAGGAAACACACACAAAGGACACATACACAGAACACACAATGTTAAAACAAAGGAGGTAAAATAAAAAAACAAAATATATAACAGTTCGCACGACAATAAGGTATCGAATAGTTGACGAAAGAGGAAAAAACATTTTTAAGAATAAAACAAAACGTAATGTAAAATACAAATGCAAAACCAAGTATACGTTATTATATTTATTATATTACGAGAATCATCGTACAGACGCGCAGGGCGATGTATATGACGGTGGAAGTTGGTATCACGAAATGTGGAGAGAGAGAGAGAGAAAGAGAAGAAAATTTTGGAAATTTATAATGAATTTAAAAAAAAGTGAATCAGATGATAACGAAAAAGGACTAGATGAGAAGAAAATCAAGGACTTTCTTTCCTCATGTCGTCGAATTATCGAGGGGCCCAGTTAATAACGAGAATAACTCTCTCGTCGTGTGTATTTGAGAAATATTATGACGGAGAACACGAGGAAACCGACTCGCTGTAGATTTATAAATAAAATAAATAATTACATAATAGAACGCGACAGTACCAAAGAGCGAGAAAGAGAGCGAGAGAGAGAGAGAGAGAGAGAGAGAGAGAGAGAGAAATGAAATAAGAAAAATGTGAGAACAGGGTGACTGGCCGTTTTAGCGGAAACTACATGGTAGGTGAATCGAATTGGTGGAAAGTTCACGTAAAATACCAAAGGATTAAATTTAATAAAACAGAAAAACCCTAGCGTACTCGAACGATCCATCATTAATTATTATTTGTACATGAATTATCTACCGATGAGAAAAAAGCGAAAAGGGGAAGAAAAAGGACGTGGTTATGAACCCGCAAGTCTGTAAAATATGATTATTTTTATTTATGTGCGTAGAGAAAATTTTTGTACATGTTGGAATCGGATGAGAAATATTTTCATTTCCTTTCCTCCAAGTTGCTTCGTTTTTCCGAAATTTTTCGAAACGTGTAAATTAGCCGCAAAAATAATTAGCGATCCGCGAGCATCTCGAATTATTAAATCGATTTTGAGGGAGAGTCAAGGCGCGATAATTCAAACTATTTTCACATAAATTATGATTTTTAAAGAAAAATTAATTAAAAAAAGTAACGAGGCAGCCTCGAGCTGACGACAGTCTCGCGAAACGACTCTCTCGCGAAATTTTAAACGTTCCTTTGTCAATCCACACTTTAAAACTCGATTCCAACATAAAAATAATGTGTAACTATGTAATAGACACATTGGAAACGATTCAAGACGCGAACAACTGTAAACTACTGTAAACTACAATGTTACTTACGTTTTACGAAGAGCTTATTGTAGTCAAGAATTATTAAACACAATTTAAGTCGTGAAGGTATATTTGAGTGTAGCACTACGAAAGAAAACAACAACAACAACAAAAAATGATAAAAAAAAAAAACTAACAAAAAAATAATACGAGCAAACAAAAACCTCTTTACACTTTTGCACGAAACGGTGTGTTGTAATTGAAACAAAAAAATTCATTATTGAGAACATGTAATTAACGTTTTATTACTTAGCAATTAAAACTTAATTTATTTATGATTCGTCGTAACAATTTTGTGTTTTGCGCCCTTTTTTCGTCGTTTTTATTTCTTACGATCGCGTAATGAATCAGTTTTTTTTATTCCTTTCGAAAAAAATCGATAAAAAATTTACAAGTAAAATCTGCACTTGAACAAATTTTGTCTGGGGTTACGTTTTAGTTCCATTTTCGTGACTCAAGTGATTTTTCTTTTTTCACTGAATTGCCTCAGTGCGATATCGATTGGATTGTTTTCAATTCGCAAATGCTGGGATTCCGGTGATCGACCTGCCGAGTATCAAAGCGTGCACGTCGTCCGTACCCTCGTACGTTATCACAGCTTCCAGATTCGTTAAGTGTCTCATTATGTGATACTCGTCGGAAATTCCATTCGCCCCGAGCATGTCTCTCGCCACTCGGGCGATGTTTATCGCCTTTGCTGCCGAATTCCTCTTGATCAGGGAAATCATTTCTGGTGTTGCTCTAAAGGTTCAAGTTTCACCAGAGAAAATACAAAATTTAACAACCACATTTTTTTTCGCGCGATAAACAAAATTAATCTGCAAAATCTTTTCTCTCATGTGGAAACTTTGCTTTTTTTTCTACGAGAAAAAATAGGGTAAATATTCGGAAGTGCGGCTTTTCCCAAAAATGGAGATTTTTTATTTTTTATTTTTTAATCACTTAACAGGCATGCCTAACAATCATAATCAGTCGGGGGAGGCTGAAAAAATCCTGAAGAACATAGTTTTTTAAGCAAAAAACTGATCTTTAGGTTTCTCCATTTTTCCACTTTCCCAACATCAGAACACATATTACAGGTGTGTAAGGGGGAAGGGGGTTGTATGGACACACACGCACGCACGCACACACACACACATAACATGAACATACACATAACAATTTACCTATATAGCCCAAAAGTGGTCCAAAATTTTTTGTGACACTCCATATCGTTAACGAATGATATCCCATGTAATTTTATGGTGGTGGACGCCATGAAACCCCATTTAAAAAAAACCCATAGAATTTTTTTTTTTTTAATTTAATTTAGCTGCGGGGCAAAGAGCCCCCAAAACAAGACACAACCCCCACACAAACAGTAAACAAACGTTAACAAATCGAACAAACGTTAACAAATAGTATTCTATTTCAAATCATCGTATACAAATGGTATTCTAACCATGTCAAAACGCAGAATGCTATGTGTTAACGTTTGTTCGGTTTGTTAACGTTTGTTTA
>JBAJMU010000008.1:1419956-1459660 GCA_037952995.1 Hyposoter didymator
TAAAAAATAATTGTTATGTGCTTAAAGTGAAGATAATCTCACTTTGAGTCCATGGACATTGGGCAGGAGATTTTCTGCTGGAACCTCAACGTCATCCATTAAAATCATTCCCGTAGTGGATGCTCGCAATGACAATTTTCCCAAAATCTTGGGTGTGTTAAGACGTTCTTCGTTGCCTTTTCTCTCGACGATAAATCCTCGAATTTTTTCGTCATCGCACTTTGCCCACACAATGGCAACGTCGGCGACCGGTGAATTCGTGATCCTGTGTTATCGGAGATTCATGTAAACGAATTGTTACTCAGGTTGAGAGAATTGATAAAATTGAAAAAAAAACAAAAAAAAAAACAAAAACAAAGATACGAGCCATGTTTTGCTGCCTCGCAGTTTGTAAATTTTTTTATCCGCGTCGTAAACTGCTCGGGTTGACATGGAAGCTGGATCGCTACCGTGGTCCGGTTCCGTCAATCCGAAACATCCGATCAAGTCACCCTTAACTAACGTGATTGAAAATTAATCAATGATCGATCACATTTTTATTGACGAATCGTTTCTCGTGTCTTACTGAGCTTTGGTAAAAATCTCTCTTTTTGCTCGGACGAGCCCCAGGACTCGATGGACGTAGTGGCGAGCGACTGCACGGAGAACGCAGATCGGTAACCACTGTCGACGGCCTCTACCTCGCGGGTCAAAAGTCCATAAGCAACCGACGAAATTTCAGCCGAACCGTAACCTTTGACAGTACTTCCAAGAACTCCAAGATTTCCGAATTCCTTCATTATTGTCTTATCGAAATGCTCGTTTCTGTACGCTTCGATAACCCTCGGTAAAAGTTTTTCCTGGCAATATGCACGAAATTGATCGCGAACCATTATCTCCTCCTGGGTTAACTGTGATTCCAGATTCAGAGGATCCTGCCATTCGAAGGATGCTGCAATTTTCGCATTTACTGGTACGTAAGATTTTTTTAATTACTCGTATTCGCGTATTAATCAAATTTAGTTCGAAACATTCAGAAAGTGACAAAAAAATAGAGAAATTTTCGTTACAGAATAAAATCGCGAGGCCCTTGGAATTAGGGCGAATTTTTTTCGTGTCGAATGTTATTTTGTATGCAAATTAAATAAAATTTGTCTTAGACTGAAAATAACGGAATCTCTAATATCAACGGATCCATGGATCTCTCTCAATATAATTCCCATCGCCTGCGCCATCTGTGGATAAAATCTGAGACCCATTAAAAGAGTTCTGGAGCATTCTGTGAATGATAATAAGGTTCTAGCGTTCCAACGTTGTTGTAGAATTCAGGGAGCAGTTTCATAAGAATCTTGTTGTTTTCGTGGATCGATCGAATCTGGATCATCGGATAAGATTTGTGAGAGAAATACTCACATTTATTGTTGAGGCGAGATGAAGCTGATATCGCTGAAGGTCCACGAGGATTGATTAAGAAAAACCACGAAATAAAATTGGAAAAAAGAAAAACATCGTTTCAACGCCAGGAACGATTCTGAATCGCTTAAACAAAAGTTCGTAAACTGCGATGTAGTAAAATCCATGTTTCCATAAGAATTGTATTGAAAGGATACGTCTGGTAGTTTCTAGCTGGAAAAATCTACCAAATTTGAGTAACAAGCCTCGAGTACGTAACGCCATGTTCGTGAGTTAAAAATTCGATACAGAAACTTGAAACGCAGAGTCCAAACGTTGGGACGTTACGATTCACACTGAAACAGCGCTCCTCCGTTTCGACGGAGATATCTGTTGAGCTTATCACATGACCTCTCGACAACTTTTTCGAGTCAGTAGGATCCACCGCGGTTCCATCAGCAAGATAAAAATTAATCGTTATCTATCGTATCTGTGAAAATGCACCTTTCGCATGTTTCGGGGATAAAAAAATCTTGAGACTGTGGAGGATGCACTCGAACAACAAATGTTGGAGTAAATTATTTTTAAATCATTTGTACCGAACAAATTCGTAACGATTCGCTGTTGGAAATGATGGGATGAAGAATTTTGTTCTCGGAAGAATTCCCTTACACATACGTTCAGCATATTTATTTCGATCACGATTTTTATACACGATGGTCGTAAAATAATTAGCCCAATCGTTCTCACATGATTATTTTTCTTACAAAAAAAAATGACACACACGAAACACACTCAATCACAGAATTTATTGCACGTTCAACTTTTTTTTGCATACGTCTCTCTTCTCACTCCGTAGACCCCGTAGATCACGTAATATTTTGGAATATATTTATGAAACTACTGGACCTCTCGAGTCTTAAAAGTACGTGCAGCAAATTTACAATCGATACGATTACTTTAATATTTAGAGACGAGATAGCGTCTTGCCGTCAAGGACTGAGGGAAACAGGTTTCGGAACTCCCAAGGCAAATTGATGTTTCTATAAAACGTTCAGGACGAATGGAAAAATGGATTTTTTCATTATTTCATACAAAGGTGAATAACGTACGTGCCGGATGAACAGAATAACTGTTTAAAACGGCATGAGAAATGTCATTGAGTCTAACGTTGATTTCGCAAAGATTGTTGATCTTGATTCTCATGTAAATTTGACTCAAACACATTTTTTCTTAAGGTATAACTATCGCAGAATGGGTTGATTTAGGATTTTCTTGAAATTTAGTGTAAATATTCTTGACATTAAAACGAACAACTTTCCTATGAGACGAAACATTTTCTGCCGTCTAGAATTTGACATATTTCATTTCCAATTTTATAATTTTCCCATCTAAACGCGTGTAAATTAGAGTCGCGTTTCTTTTGTTTTTTCTTGCAACTTTTTTAACGAAACGTCACTTCAATTTACATGCGTTTAGATGGGAAAAATATAAAATTGGAAATGAAATATCTGAAATTCTAGACGGCAGAAAATGTTTCGTCTCATAGGAAAGTTGTTCGTTTTAATGTCAAGAATATTTACACTAAATTTCAAGAAAATCCTAAATCAACCCATTCTGCGATAGTTATACCTAAAGTATCGTACGGTATACCTTAAATTTCAAGTACCAAGAAAGTTTGGGGTCGTGTGCACCCCTACAGTGCGTGATTCAACTCGCGCATTCCCTCACCATTATCGATCCCTCGTTTGCGCGTTTACAGGGCACGGGGAAAATTGACGATACCGTGTGTGTTACTTTAGGGACTTGGGAATCGTGGAATAATTTATATATTAACGAACAAGCAGTAATTATTTCGACGAGTCGCGTCGACTTTGCTTTTTCAACCTTTTTCTCTCCAGAAACTCATTATTTTTCCGGGCGCTATTTTTCGATCGATATGATCGTGTGTGCTCAAGCCCCAAACAGTTCCACGTGGCTAGAAACTTTCTCGGAGTCTCGCTATTTTTGGTCGGTTATAAAATCTACTGGAACATCTTGCTTGGGGAAAATATAACAATATCGTTAAATTTACAGTAAAAAACGACATTTTAGGAATCTTTCTCGAGATCTTTCTCACATTTTCGATGACTGAAAAAAATTGACGCGGAAAATTATTCATACAAATATAGATAATTATGCACATTTGATTCAAAATTGTATTCTCCACGTTTCAAACTATCAATGCGTCCTCTTTTAATGCAGGACCGTCCGGCATTTGTTGATTGAAGACTCTGACATTGTAGAATAGATAACCCAAAGATTCTGTGCATGGTCGGACCAGCGCGTGAGTGCAAGCGGTGAAGAAAGCTCTCGTTGCTGCACAACTGATTTTCCAGACTCGTAAACAAGGCGCCAGACACCATATATGCTGAATAACAATTTTTATAAACATTTACTCGAAGTAACGGACAGTTACTTGATTAAATAATAAAATTAGTGAATTCTCTGACGAATATTCACTGAAACGAATGTGACGTATAATTTTTATGGTTATTAATTTTCACGACTGCTTTACAATCGATTTTATGGATTTTATTAATATCGTCAGTCGATTGATTGGTTTAAAAACTTACTTGGAACGAAAGACATGCGAAGCTACAGCCCAGAATGAGTGCGACGATCGGCGCAATAAGAACCGAAAGAAAAATGTAGCAACAACCCCTGGACAGACGAAAGCAATGACCGCTTAATCGCCAAGCACATTCGGGACTCCGTATACCCTCCGGTTCGCCGATAACGTCGTCCCACATCACCTGTGGAAAGGAACTTGACCAATCACTTGTTTTTATTTATTACTTCTCATTCAGTTCAGTTCAAAAACGACACAAAGACTTTTCGATCAAAATTCTGGAATAGCATTTGCTAATTTTTTAAAAATATGGACACACATGGGTCTGAGGTGTCAGCGAATGGCGTGGATTTCTCGTTTTTCGTATCGATTACCATTAAATAATAATGATGAAAAATAATTTTTATCCATCACCCAGTGCAGGCTAAGGCGCCCTAGACCCATGTGTGTCTCCAGAGGGTTAAACGTTTTTGTACAACGAATGAGTTTGATTCGAAAACAAACCTGTAAATGTTGATTGAGATTATTTGGATCTCGATCCTCGAGATCGATGGCGCTGTCGACACCCATCGAAGAGGCAGGTTTTTCCATTCGTGGTAATCTAATGTTTCGAAAAACTGAAGGGCAGGAAAAGACACTGCTCAAACGACTGTACATTGTTGTAAATAATTGATGGATATTTAATTCAATTTTTCTTGTGGCGATTCAGGCGTGCCGATCAGATCGCTCGCGACAAGTTGCACGACCATTGCGAAACGTTGGACTGAGTAAAGAGCAGGCCATAAGTTCTGGTCGTGTAACTCAGCAAACGTTTCATTGATTATGGGCACAAATGCATTAAATAATAAATCGCTCAACAGCCGGCGAGCCCTCGGAGTCATGTATCAAAGAATGAAATGCAGCGAGGCTATAATAATCTTTGCCTCTAATCCCAAAGTTCAAAAGAGATATTCGAGGTCGTGCCTCGCACACTCGTGTCTTCAAGGTTCACAAGTGCAGCCAGCATGCACGGTTTCTGCATTTTTTAACAACATTCTTAAACGTTTTTGTCTATAAGTGGAAATTTCACTTTTCACACTAACTTTCCGATACTTTTCTCGTAGTTTTGAATTCTCAATGAGTCATGCAATTAATGCATAAATAACATAAGGATTCGAAATTGTGCTCACCTTTGATCGATGCAATTAGAAAATTCACACTTACCTTCTCGTTTTTTGCTTATTATTGCTAATTACTGAAAATAATTTCTGGACTATCGTACGCCAACGAAATTGATGAAATTTTATTGTTTTCAAGGAACGATGTCGAACTGCAAACTCGCGATTCCTTTTTTTTTTCAATTTTGACGATTTTTATTCTTCTCACGGGACTGTGTATTGTTATTTCCGAAGCAAAGCAATGTACTGGCTATTTGTGATCGGGCTTTTTAGTCGCAGTCGGTATACTCAGGACTTTACGAGAGGGAAATCCGGCAAAGGCTTGTACACGCAAAAGTGGTCAGCGGTCAACGCGGCTGCGCGTTCGAGGGAACACATGCTTTTTCAACCCCCAAGACACAGTTCCTTTCACCCCCTTTATTCTAACAGGTACATTCGATCCAGGAAATAAGCTCGCTCGCCTAACGCATATATACGCCTTTTTTTTCCTCTACCGAGTAATCAAGGATTTTTGACACGCAAGGTACGTTCGGCTGTGTGGGTGGGAAGCTATGTAATACATAATATATATGAAGTTTTGTACAGGAAGTAGGACGAATAGTGGTCAACGAAATCGTGAGCCAACGAAGAATAGATTTTTAAATCGCAAACAATAGTTTCGTATTTGCGCGATCTTATCATCGGCAGTTTCGTCCTGCGGCAAGGACGACTTTGCGAAAATAAAACATTCCGCGATCTTATCAAAGTGTATTTTAGAAATCGACCAACTTTTTTTTTATTAGTGTTCTACGAATTGCTCGAGAAGATTACAAGAAATACGATCGAGCCCTCTACAAAAATAACCAATTGAGGGAAAAAAATTAACTGCAAGATTTATTTTTCTTTCGATCCCTTTAGGGAAAGGAAACTAATAATTTTGCATCGAATTAAACGAGGATATAGCAAATTATTGTGTTTTTATTGTAACGGAATAAAGTGACACAGTTCGCAGGAACATAAAATAAATTTTGACAATGTGAAACAGTAAAAAAACGAAATTTCATTTTATTTTGAATCTCAAAAAAACACGAAAGTTCGACGACGAGTGATTTTTTATTTGTTCTACTGTCTGATATTCGGTTTCCTTGAATTCCCACCGTCCACTTGCCAGTGTTCAGTCCATGGCACAGATGGCGGGACCGGTGCCTCCGCAAACGATTAGAATTTTGATGAAACTGTTTTACCTCGTGAGAATCAATTGGTCGGAAAGATTTAGCGGCGTCGCCTTGAGAGGTCGCCAATGACGTCGCAATTGAGCGCGATCTATTTAAAGCGGTATACCGAGTGACAAAGCTCACATTGTCCTGCTATTGACCTCGGCCGCCACATCATCGTTCCAAGGTGCCATGAATGATTGTACAATTATAGACTGCAACGATCGAATCAACCTCGCGTGAATTTAGATGGTTCCCATTGGGAATGTTTCAACAGATAAATATATCCAGCAAAAGAGTGACTCAATTGAATGATCGCTTGTTTTTAGGCTTTCCAACGGATTGGAGAATCCCACAATGAAATTATTAGTCGCCAACACATAACGATCTGTCCGTTAATTACATAAAATTGCGACCGAAAGAATTTATGCCGGAAACGGAATTTTTCATCTGTCAGATGAAATTTTTTTTTTTTCACTGATTTTCCAATGATTCCGGAAAATGATACGGCAAGAGTGCAGCGAAAGAGAAGTTTTAAAAGTTTTTAATTTGTTATTTTATTTTCTCAGGTGTCTACGAGGCCGGAAGTAACATTTTGATTGAGGGCTTCAGAATGAATTCGGTCTCGTGTGTACATAAAATTATAATTATTTCGCTTTTAGCCGCACGTGTTTCGCGACAGAAAGCTTTCAATATTTCAATCGATCTCCAACGAATTTGCGGACTCCCTTTATCGGTTGACCTCCATCCTAAAATTACGAAGTTGTAATGCAATGACACGTGACTCTCTCGATGTATACATATCCATCGTCCATACACAATTTTTATACGAAGAGGAGAAAATGGTTTGATAAAATTGTTGCTAACGTACGTACGGAGAAGCACGTTCTATGTTGTGAATTTGCGGCAAAAGCTTCCTCGTTTATAACTGATTTACGGTTGCGGTGCTATCGACGAACAAAGAATCGTGCGAACTGCATAGCGTTTTCTCCGGGTAAACGCACTTTGAACAGACGATACATTCGCTCGAACTTATAATTTATTGTTTCAGCGATTTAGCCTCATTAAAACGAAAGGGTGCGGAGCTTTTTTCGAATGCCAATTTTTCAATTCACATTCGCTTCTCCTAAATTTCCGTCTTATTCGAAGCTGTTCACAGGCTCCAGAATTTTTTTCGTAGCTTTACAAATATGAAGATCATTTAGTTTGATTCTTCAGCTTCAAAACGGTCGGTTTTGAACCTTTGCACGACCATTTCCCGCTGAGATATTAACATTTAAAGAAAAAAAGAGCTTTTTCGTAGATTATGAATATCTCAAGAACTAATAATCGCACAGAATGCAAAACCCGAGTTCCGTAAACTGGAAGGAAATGCTCTGCAAGTATCTTTTCATAATTTGGGTATTTTTTCTTTCTTTGAAACCTTTTTATTCAGGCTCATTCCTCGCTGCTGGTTCAACACGAGAACATATAGCTGCAGGATCTCTTGCAGCAACGGCATAAACTCGTTGATATATTACGTAACGATAGTCACGAAATGATCTTGTCACTACTAATTAAATGAAAGCTGTTTTTCTCTCTCCCTCTTTCTTTGCTGTGAATATATTTATCATTACTTCTCTCTCTTCCTTCGTGGCTTTACCTACTTTCTTGATTTTTACTCTTTCGTGGTTGATTTTATCGTCTTTGGCTGCAATAGCCCAAAGAATTCGACGGATAGACACATGCAGGATAATATTTATATGAATGCGTTCGGACACACCGTTCAACCAAAAGCCCCACGTGTCATCGTCCCACGTACACTTATATATACAAATATAAGCATTTGAGAATGTAACTGACTAACGGGTTACAGCAGATATCTCCGGTGCTGTACCGTCGTGGGTTCGTCCACGTTGTCACGACGGCACGCGATATTCCGTGTTTAACTCCAAGAGACTGACACTGATAACACTGATACGCCCTACACGCTCTTATCACTCTAGCGAAACAGGGTTAACGCGTTCATCTCACCTTCATACGAGGATGCGTGATGAAAAAGAGCCGCATAATCCGACGATCTGTGTGAGATCCTCGGTTCGAGATTTCGACACTGAGTCTCATTAAATTAGAAAAGATTTTGCAAATAATGAATAATAAACATAAATATCGATTATTTCTCGTTAGTTCGTGGACGCCCATGAATTTTCCTCTTTTCCATAAAAGTACTGGGTCAATTTGACCCCGATTTTAATTCGAGCTTAGAAATCGCAAACGGTCGACTTGGCTTCGACCTGGAGAATAAGAAGCCACAACGAGACATGCTACCATTGACCATTATCTTATCCTCGCCCTTCGACTGGTCCAACGAACCCCTTTGACTCGTTTCGCTGCGTCATAGGGAGAAGCTGTACGCGGCTCGACCATATCCACCACCCAGTGCCCAAAGCTTTTACTATCCGCTGAGTCACGTCATTCTTAGACTTATATATGTTTTTGTTCGGTACTCTTTCGCCGCGCGTCTATGGGGTCCCATAAAACTGCCTCCGCTTTATGGACGCATATGTATATATTTATATAGAACGTATTATTTACGCCCACGGTTCTCCGTGACCAACGAGACTTGAACGTTATGGAATTTTGCTCTTCGTACAAGTTCCATCTCATTCGCTCGCAGGACACATCCGGTTCGTCGCTTTTCCTTTAACAACTGACTCGTAAACGTGATTTTTTCTTCCGGTCTTCTCGTCTCCTTTCGAACTATCCTCCATCCATAAAGATGAAGGTATTAAGGGGCCATCAAAGCCCTTGTTATACTCCACTTATTTATGTCACTTTTCCATTCATTTTCCATTTCAACGTAAAACGAAACCACGAACTGAATAAATCCATTCTAATTCACTCCAGCAATATTGATCATAACTTTACAATTGCGTTCGAAATTATAACCATTTCGGAACGGATGTAGCCTGACAATCATAACGCAATTACTGGCTTTCGAACATCGACAAATAACTCCTCATGGCTATTACATCCACGAAGGCATACACATACCTGAGTAAATAATTTCTGTTAATCTCAGTCCTTAATCAAATGCGTTTTATCAACGATCCAAGTTTATATTCATAATATTTATCGTCTGGATAGCTATTGCGACTGCTGACAGTAAAAAGGGCATTCGCAGCACCGACCAACATTGAAAACAATACAAATCGAATGCTTTTTGTTATTCAGCCATCGCAATGAAATTACGTATACAAGATGCAGCTCGTTTGTGATACGATTAAAAAAGACTTTTCTTCTCCACTCACGATCTCTGGATGGCCGTTATATGAATGTATAGCAAGCAAAGATACTTTACGTAAGTAAAGTCGTGTGGATCGGGGCCGATATCACGTTGTTGCGGGTGCGAGAACACATTATTCATCATGGCACGTGCATTATCGACAATGTACATTACCGCGTGCACGATCACGTACTCTGCAATAGTCGATATAATATACATTTTGTATCTCTCCAACGTTCGCATAATAAATGACATAAACCGATTGATTATTAAGGCGATGCACATGTGTCACAACAAGTGCGAGAATCGAGGGTATTTTTATGCTCCTCTCAAAAAACAGCAATCGTTTTGTGAAAAAGCACGGATCGTTCGAGTGCACGGAATTTTTGTAAACGCGTAGTTCTCCTTGTTTTTCCTGTTTGGATCGAAGCGATCGATGCTTTGAAAAAAAATGTAATGATAAAATAACACAAATGTGTGGAAAATTTGTGCTAATTTTTTGAATCTTCTGTTCACGTGTGATTTTTCGATTATTTTTCACACAACGATCTCAGAGCTCAAAATCATCGCCGCAGTATGCGATTGTAATTTCCATGTTTCATATAGGGGAGTATGGGGCAAAGTGGCCAACTTAAGGAATTAATCGAATTTTATGGGTGAGCACAGGACCATTTACTTATTTTGAAGTCCCAAAATTGATTCCGGCTGCTTGTTTCCCGAATTTAGGCAAGAAAATAAATCGGGGCAAAGTGGCCACCCCCTCGAGTCGGTGAAAATCCATAATTGTCAGTTCTACGACCAAAAAAGTAGTTGAAAATCATCGTGCAATTAGCACGATGATTTTCATCCTTCTAGGCCTAGACTGCCTTAAGTTTCTCGGAAAACAACCATTTTTTTCGGCGCCAGTTTGTCTCAGATATCAAAATTTTCGAGTGGCCACTTTGCCCCATAAATCGCATTTTAGTGAGTGGCCACTTTGCCCCATGTGGCCACTTTGCCCCATGTTCCCCTAACTGCATGCAAGGTTTTCCCTTGTGGAGCTCAAATGTTGAGAATTTTTTTTATTAATCTATAATTTTAAATTGTAAATGAAATTTTGTCTGATTCTCGTCTGTAATTATCGATCGTTTGATAATTGCGATAAAACTGGAATCGTCAAGATAATTACGTTTTGATCGATGTGTTAGTCGAACGATTAAATGATTTTGATGAATGCAAAAAGAGGAAAAGATGGAATTTTAGTAAGTGAGAAAAATAAGAGCATTATTAACGTCATTTTGTTTTTATATCGACGCGTAAATGTTGGTACAATAATCGTGTATGAAACAGATTGATTGCATGCACTATTCCGGATTTCCCAGGATAGGCTAGCCTCGTTCGCGCCGATTGCATCTGAATTGCGTGAATGTTAACGGATTGCATAATGGACACGACGACGACTCCGTTGGCTCGAGTGTTGGTGCTAGTCTGAGGCGTTATATAGCGGCGTGTTTGACGACGTAAAATGTGGCACAACTTTGCCACCACCCGCCGCCAATCAGTGTGTGTATGTGTGTCCGAATACGTGGATATCCATGTGTGTTTTGTGCACCGAGAGCAGTTAACGCCCATTCTCTATTTCGCGCGCTCATTGCAAAATTAAATTCAACGGGGTCATCGATACCGAGGGATCAATGAACGATTATACAGACGTTACAAAAGCGTTCGAGCCTGTTATAGTGGATAATTTACAACGACGGGAAATTATGCAACATTGCATTCGAATTGATACCCGCGATCGCTACTCGATCAATTGTTCCCTTTTATTTTCTATCGGGAAAATCAAACCTTCTGTTCGATAGCTACGACAATACGAATCAATGCTCGTGAAAGGTCCAAATGTTTCTCTCAAACATTCACGGACCTTAACGTCTTTCACAACAACTCACAAATTGAGAGTCTATGCCTCGGAATTCCTCGCGTCGTTTAATTATGATTTGATAGATTATCATTTGATCGGAGAACTCGCTGAGAAATAATTTTTAACTTTTCGCCAATAATTCACGACTTTTTTGTGGCAAACGTTAAGCACGAGGCTTTACTAGTTAATAATATTATACGTTTATATACCCGCGGAATCATTCGTCCGATAATAAACGACTTATTCGAATCGATCGTTTGCTCAGCCACGACAAAAGCGCCACTGATCCTTCCGCGAACACAGCTCCGTCGAGGCAATGAACCAAACTACTTAATTTTTCGGGACTCGCCTTCAGTTTAGAATTCGTTATTCGAAAGAGCACTCGCGCGACAAAATTAGCAGTGAATTTCTGAGAGAAATATATTTTTCGGGATGATGAATCAACGTTAAATTCTTGTCGATTGTTTTTGAACCATTTTTTTGCGCATTTTTATTTCGCGATTTATCACGTCGGTTCGAGAATTTTTATCGAAAAATCTTCGACTTCTACGGGAGACTGAAAAACTCTGTTTCGCCTGAATATCCATCGCGAATTACTCCGAAAATAGCGTCGACGACGAATCATCCGTGGCCCAAAGCAGCAGGTGAGGAAATTGAAATTCGGGATTTTATTTATGAAAATTTCCGATTTCGTCCATCGAATTATCTCGAATAAGTACTCGAACGTTTCATTTATTTTTAACGAGTTCGATTCCAAGTGAGAACCCCATTTCCTCGGATAATTTTATTCTGGTCCTTAATAATAAGACTCGATCGTAACGACCGTATTGTTGTGATTTTTTTGTTCTCTAGATCGATACAATGGCTCCGACAAAATCTCGGGTGACGAATAAGAAACGCAAAAGCAGAAAATGCTGCGCGGAAAGTTCGTCCTCGTCATCAAATTCGTCCTCATCGTTCTCGGAATCATCGTGCACTGTGACCGATTCCTCCGACAGCGAGAGCTCGGATTGCGATTGTTCGGATAGCGATTGCTCAGACTGTTGGGAATGTGAATGCGTACCTCAAAGAAAACGCGGAGGCAAACACAAAAAAGTGCACAGTCCAAAGGTCCGAAGAGCTGCGAACAGGGGAAGAAAAAGCAAGAAGCACGCTCGTCGTCCGAGTCAGTTTGGTTTTTCTAATTTTTTTTTAATTCTTCGTTATTGACTTGACAGTTTCCTAATTTTCGATCAAATTTTCGCTTTTTATTTCCTCCTAAAACCAAACCAAAAAATTATTATTTCAGAGTACGCATCCTCGAGCGATGAGTCATGTTGCGGAAGCAACGACGATTGCTACGGGTGCGAGCCCATAAAACCTGGCCGTAAAGCTCGACATTGATCCGACTTGAGAATTCATGAAAAATTAACCAAAAGTCTGACGATCCCGCGATCATTTATAATTATTTATTTTCCCCCTTGATATGTTTATTTATTTTAAATAATGAAAATATGTAAGAATTCGTGTGCTGGCACCGAAAACTATTTCCGCGATAATTTTAAGCATTTTTTCTATATCAACTGGTCACACGAAGCTATAAATTAATGAGTGTGTTAGTTTAATTATGATAATGATAAAAAACAATGATTTTTTCCAAGTCGATGATAATTACGCAAAAAACAATTTTAAAATGTACAAAACCGATGACATGAATAAATAAAAAGGTTCCTATTAAATTTTAAATTCTGTGAAGACTTTCTTGTGTTTGGAAATTTCTGTATCATTTTCATGTCTCAAATGCCTTTGTACACAAATCCGTGTGCTTTGCGATAACGATAATAATCAAAGAAAAAAAAGCGAGAAAGAAGACTACTGGTTTTCCGATAATTTTAATGATCGATATTTACGGATAAATCGTTATTACGATTCGTTCGAATTGGAAACAAAAGATTCGAATGGGTGTCGTGTTTTCGGCTTTCTCCCTTCTTCAGCCATCAGGCTGTAAACATTTGACAGAGTACGTGTCGAATACAACGATAACTTCAAAAGGTAAATATAGTTTTTGCTCGGGGTCTTGGAGGTACACGTAACACGCGCGCTCGGTGACACCCGAAATTTCTTACCTTCAGAACAATTGGTATGGAGCCTTGGGTAAACGAGTGGAAGATGTTGAAATTTATTTCCATACCATTGTTCGTACAGTTATTCATAGAGAACGATATAAAATTTGAAGGATAATTTGGGGCTTTGAAAACTGGAAACATCATCTAATTTTGTCGATAATTTTGTAACGAGCTTGCGAAACGTTTGAAACGCTAATTGAATAAGTTGAATTGTTGTTATATACCGAATGATTTAAATGACGTTTCTAAAACGAGACAAATCGAGATGAAAGCAACAATATGCTCCAGAATAGGAGGATAAATAAAGATTTAACTTGAAATGTGTCTCGCTGTATTGTGTGTATTGTGTCGAGATAGAATAAAGCGGTAGATCGAGTCACGTGCGGCTGTGCAACGTGCGGTATTCGCGGTTGTTTGTTGGGTTCACGGCCTACCTCGCGACGCTATATTATCAATTGCACACCTAAGCGACGTGTAAATGTATAAGTGTGCTCGTGCCCCGTTGTGACATAATAGGCATCGCTAACGTATACGATCAAACGCTGTTGTTGGCATGCTTATGAAAGGTTCTCGTGCTAATAAAGTGAGCAAGCACTCGATCTGTGCGCAATACATCGTATATTTGCAAACGTCCCTTCCCCCACTTAACAATCTCCGTTGTGGATCCCACTGGCTGTACCGGTCTGAAAGATTTGTTCTTATTAACTCGTTATCACATTCTTATCGTTGGTGAAAATTGGTACCGAGACGAGAGCGTCAAATTTTTTGCTTTTAGGTTTTTTTGACGATCGGGAAAAAAAAAAATATAGGAAATTCATTTTTGTTAAAATTGCAGTCGAAATAATCGGAACTTTTCGTTTTTTCTCATCGGAGACCATTTGCCTAGCCAAGGAAAAAGGCATTCGAAAATAATCGAATTGAAAAACCCAGTGAATAAACATTTATCGAGTATTACGTGCTGTATTTTTTTTCCTTGTAATCTCCAGCTTGTTGCAGCGGATAAGGAACATTTAATTCTGTTTGGATCAATAGCTCTTTGTAAAAAAATGTGTTCACAGTTCAGTTTACTCATTGAGCGTATCGTCCTGCAAGATTGCCGCTTGTAATAACAATTATGACGAGAATACGATGACAAAAAAAATTGAGCTCAAATACATTTTCAAAGAATTCAATAATACAGTTTGCTGTTTTTTTAAACATAAAATATTTACGCTCTCGACTGCTGCATTGATATGAATAAAAATAAAATTCGAAGACGCTGGAGGTAACGAAATTTGCAATGCCGAATATAAATTATCGCAGACAATGATCGATATCAATTTTTTTTTTTAAACACTGGATTTATGTATTCAAAGCCAATTTGCATAATCAATCCGAATTCTCACTTCGTAATGAGCTCATAATTTATTATAAAAAAAGTTTCATTGCATTCAAAGTATTTCTATAGCTGCATCCAAAAAGTATTGCATATAAAATCGAAGCGATGAAAAAACAATGGTAATTTTTTTTTAACGGATGTTAAATTTTTGTCGGCTCACCTGTTTCTTATTATTTGAATAAAATCAACGGCAAGACGGAACTCGGTGAATAAATATTTTCATTTAATTTGTCGTCGAGACAATTATCGCGAACAATTTTTACGTAACTCGATAAATATACACGAGATACTGACATTTATGTTTCGCATATTCATCGATGGAATATCGTAAGAGAAATCCGGAATAAAAAAATGAAAATGTTAATTAATTTCTTATGAAATGACTAATAAGTAACGAACAGCCATATTTTAAGCAGATTTTTTATCAATTCAAAGGTCGCCATACGAATGTATCGAGTTTTGAAAAATGGAGACGTTTTCACGTTGATCCCGAAACTCTGCACGTTCAAAAAAATACGCATTACGATTATCATACAAAATGATGAACTTCCTGAGATCAAATTTCGCACAAATTTCAGTCTCGTTTACATTCCATCCGGACGAATTTTATACGAAGCATGACCAATCCCAATAACCTCGCGACCCTATCACGTAAACAGAAGACAAAAGTTTTTGGATAAATTTCGGTTATTTTGTCCAAAGGCTTATTTTTGAAATCGTTTTATTTGTTTTTTGTCTCCAACAATTGACAATGGAGCAAAATCCTTTGCTGCCAAGAAAATCGTTCCAAGTGAAAAAAAAAATAATAAAAATTGAGCAAATCCCATCGTTTTTGTATTTATGGCTCAGTAATTTTTCGAATAAACATCGGAAAATGATTGTGTGAGTCCTACATCCCTATGATTCTTCAGCTGGAATCCAGTTCATTTTGTAGAGCACGCGCTAACGTATAATTTGGCTTATTACCTAACTCCCGACCTCGTTTACCCCGTGCAGATACATGCACCGCAGCTGTACGTGTTGGATCTGTAATAGCGCACTTGTGTATTGGATTCGATAGCATGGAGCGTTTGTAAGCAAATACGCAAGTTCACAACGCAATCACCCAAGGTGACTGCGCGTCGAGGATCCAATAATGGACCGAGCGAGTCCTTGAATGTGTATGAATCTTCGATCTGCTTCTATAGCAAAGACACGAAGGTCTTGAGCACAAAGAATTATTCGAGAATCGAATCAAGACTGTTTGTAATTGAAATCCTTTTGTATGACAATCGGGAAAAACTAAAAAATTCGCTCTCGATTTTATGTTTTAATCGATTTACATTTCTCCCGTGGAGAGCCAAGTTCGACGCAACATTTTCAGAACGTGAGGACATGGCGATATACAACAAAGGGATTAATTCGATCACGAGTCCATCAGGCATGGAAATATTCATCGAAAGATGCGTCACTACTGCCGACGTGTATCCTCTCGAGTGATTGTATATACATGGTTTATCCACGTAATGAAGCATGTACAACCGCTGCGGTCGTGGAGCACGTTTTCTAACGCAAGACTCGTCTGTAGGACCCAACGCACTACATCTGGACGTTTGACGCAAGTGTCAATCTTTATGCTGACAGACGAGCTGTCTTCGCGATTCATGTCATCCACCTCGTCGAAAACCTGTGTTTTGTCTCGTGTGCCAGCGATTTCATTTGCATTTCAACCCCTGGATCCTCTATCTTGCGTCACCATATTATTTTCCACCCATTGCGTCACGATCTTTTCTCCCATTCATACTTTTCGCTAAATTACTCATTCACAACAGCATACAAGTTTTTTTTCCAACAATAATATTCATTTAATAGTAAAAAATTCGCTGAAAAATATGACGATACTCTGCATCTTTAACCCTACAACGGTAACCCATTTTTTTTTACCTATTTTCCAGAACTACGAAAACGCGTTTCGTTGATCCGGCATCTCAGGGTTGAAGTTTTTAATTCGATTTTTTCGCGAAAAAAGCGAATAAAAATAGAGCCAGGAACGCAATCGACGGGACCTCTTCACGAGGACATGCAGGGCGACTTTTATTAGAGGATAATTGAATTTTCTATAATTTTTTATTTTCAATATGATTTTTATTTTTTCATCTTCTCGCGTTCTCTCACGAAACAATGAGATGGTGTGTCGATTCGATGACTCGTCCTCGTCCGTTCTCCACACACCACTTACGTGATTATTGTTGCCTCGCATACGTCCTCCGCGTATTATTTCTCAGTTACACAGCCTTCGATATTACGTAAGTCAAAAATGATATTCCTAACGAGTCTTCGATGTCGCACTCGGGGAATATAGTCAGATAGCGAAATTCTGAAGAAAAATCTTCTCTGTTGTTTTTCTCTACGATGCACAATTGACGAGGCAGTAATTAATTTGAAGTTTTGCCAATCCGGTGCCAGGAGAAAGATCCGGTAGAAGGAGGAAGCCCTCGCGATAGTCATTTGGGGCCAACAGTTTATTGATTTTTCTTAGGAAATTGAAAATTTGTAGCTCTTGAGGTTCTGCCAACCATCGGATCTAAAGTTACATCCGTGTGATTTGTATAATTACAATAAATAAGAATCAATGATTTCGTTTGGGTATTAAATTGCAGAACGATACTTTTGTGCATTGAGAATGATGTCGGTGTGCATTGCTCGTGGATACTCGTTATTACAGCGTGACTGTGAGGACCGTCGGATAACCGCAGCAGCAGAACATGGCGCTGCTGAGGAAAGCGACTGGACCCCAAAGAGCTTGTACCGTTTTGTGTACCACATTTATGGCTGCGGTCTCTGTTTCGAGACGTCCACGTGTTACGTACGAGTATCATTTCGCTTCAAAGGACACGTATACTAAAGGAGGAGGCGAATCTTTGCGTTCTGTTCCGCGAGCAACGGTACAACTATCGCAGCATCACCTTTCCCGATCCCTTTTTTATTCTTTCGTTTCTCGCTCCAACGCTCCAGTTCCAGAGCAGACTCCGCAGTATCGACTAATAAATTTTTAGGTGAAAAGACGCACTTTTCTCGACTAACGAGTGTCGCAAGAATAATCAATATTAGATTAAAAAATTATGTTTATTGATACGCGATCGAATTCGCCACTCACGTTAGGCCTTTCCATTTTGATGCGTATATGAACGCCAAGACGCCTAAAATTTAAGCTCCACAGTGATCAAGCTCTAATTAAGAGTGTTGGCGAACTTAATGGAAACTTTAAGGTGGTGCGTTTGTTTTGCCAGGTGCACGCCACACAGTCTGTCGATATCGTTGATGATGCGAGCAAAGATTTATTCATTTGGCTCAATGAGACTGGAGAATTTTTTAAAATCTGTGACTACGAGATTCAACGAGATTGATTAATTTCTTAAGGACGTTGTCACGAGACACCCTGTGACCCATTTTTTCAAGCCAACCATTCAGACATATCCTCGTTCTCATTCCCTCGTTCACCGATACATTTGTATTCGTGCCTGCATGTATATAAACGAGTGCGAATACATAGACACACGATCATAAGTGCGTACAGATATATTTACGAGTCTAACCACTATTTCCGAACAAGAAAGCGTGGATGTGTGTAAATCGTCTCGTTCTTTCCAGCATCGCGTAACTCGCGCGCGATCTTGACGTAATAGCGGGACTCGATAGCCCAGAAACTTAAAAAGATTGGCGAGGCCGCACGGAAACGCTTTTGCGCTCGCAAAACCGCATGTCCGCGATAATACAAGCAGCAGAGGACGTTCGAAACGCATTCGCGCAAAGATCGCGCCTCGAACAGGCCGCCTTCTCAAACGCGCTCGAAGTAGGTTTCTGGAGCAACTGGTGGAACAGCCCTCGCGTCTGACAAGACTCGATCGAATAAAATATACGACTACTTGCTTTATACTGTATGTAATAGTCTTTGCACGACACGTAATTCTTGTAACTCTCGACGTAGGCTGCGAGACGAGGAGAAAACCCGGGAGGACATTATTCGAAGGTCTCCTCTTCGTAGAAAAGATCTGTATCGTTTGTTACCACGTAATCATCACATACTCGCCAAATTACAATCCGAATGAATTGTTTTATCATTATCTATCAATTTTTTTATCAATTAGGCAATTTTTTTTTAAATGCTGTTTTTAAAAATTGCATCGAAATTTTATTTTCGCGATCGACTCGATTTTTATTAATTATTTAGCCAACAGCCATTATGCATGAAATTTTGGAGCAACTCCTTTCTTGAGATATACCCCAACGGTTAAAAAGTATTCCGCATATACATTTTTCCGAGTGAAACTCGATCTCAACCGGATGTGAATATACATGTAAGAACTCGGATATATTATATACGTGTATTACGCGATAGCTTTGTGCGAACGCAAAACGTACACGAGACATGGAGAGAGAGAGAGAGAGAGAGAGAGAGAGAGAGAGAGACAAGGGCAAAATAACACGATTGTCTGGGCCTGAGCGCTCAAAGTGGGCCAAGAGAGCAAGAAAACCTCGAACCATGAGACGACTCGATTATGGTGTCGTACACACATGTATCTATAATAAATGTGTCGTATATTGGTACATTGGTAACTTATAACCCTCTCGAGGCAACGAGTCGATATCGAAAGTTTAAGTGAAACGTTATTCAGTAAGTTTGAATTAAATGCAATTGAATTGAATTAAAATTCATGCCCTAATTCGATTTTTGATTTGTAATTCAATTCGATTTAATGGGTTCGCATTAAAATGATTCAGAACGTTTACGTAAACGGGACATTAATAAATGAATCGCATCCGCTGAATCAGCTCTCAATGTTAAAGTCTAAATAATGGCTTCATAGACAATCGATTATTGTTTATATCAATGGTTTCTCTAAACATGGGCATTAATTTATATCGCATCTACAGTTCGACAAGCTCGAAAAATTCAAGGAAAGTGGTTGACGAGAAAATGTGAGGAACAGAACTCGTGCGCCATGACACGTGAGTCTCGATTAATTCCCATCGGTGATAAGAATCACGTGTCCCACTAGCGGTCGATTCAAATCTCTTTGTTGCAACTTATTGTATAATGCGTGCGTTGTATAATTACAATAAACGCAAAAAGCGGGATTGTATAACTCTCGCCGCACGAACGATTAGTCGGGAGTCGTTTTCGAGGTCTCGGTGTGTAACGACTGGCTCGTCAACAGTTTCAACGAGATATGTCATAATGCATTATCATTTCGCGTTACACAAAACTGAGTAACTGCTTATCCGGTGTGACGAAAAAAGTCGCTTTTTTTTATGCATTTAGGTTTGGTCGAGTCATTGGTCAGTTAATTAGATTCGAAGAGGAAGAGGTTAGTGTGACACACGTTTGGTATCATTTTAGTTCATTTTTTCGTCCAAAATTTTTTTCGATCGAATTAAAACGCTTTATTGAAATGATTCACGAAAAAATGATATTAATTCTTCTGAATAAAAAAAAGATTCTTGATTGGTAATCGATGATCGAAATCATAATGAGATTCGTATCTGAACTTAGTTTAGAATTGGGCAAAAATGTGTGTCACCTTTTCCTTGCATTCATAGCTGGAGCGAGTTTACAGTCTGAATTGTAAATAGATGATATATTTTCTAATACAGAGTACTGTGTCAGTAATTAACGCAAAGTATTCTGCATTGCACGACGCATCGAGAGTATGCACGGGATCGAGTTACGCTGCGGTTGAAACTATATAATTATGTAACTTCTGCAAGAACGTTCAACAAGCTGTCGGTTTATTCTTAATGGATGATCCTGTGCGTACTAGAAGAACAGTTCATTTCAGATGATCGAACATTCAGCTATTCAACATTTATTCATCACATTTTCACTGCAGGTGATTGCATTTCAATCAAGGATGTTGTTACGATCGAATAAAATAATTTCATCAGCAGCACCTTCTTATTTATTTTATTACGTAGCAGTATCAAAAAAGGAAAAAAAAAACAGTTTCCTTGAAAATGAACAATTATTAGTTCGAATAACTATATGAGCTTGAAAAACAAGAGGATTCATAATGAAGATGATTAGAATTGGAGCATGATCTTTTCGTATGTGGGTCTAACTGAAGCAGGGAATCAAATTTGCTGCCAGTGGCTTAGTTCTTAATCATTTTCAATTAAAATTCAATACAAGATTCTTCAGATGTTACTCCATCATGTACCAATTCTCCAAAGAAAATTGTGAAAAATTCGATCTTTTTTTACCTTCAAGTTTCCCCCGTCAAATATCGAATAATCATTTTACTAAATTACATTTCCACACTGGACTATTTCAACCGGTTGAAACGAAATGTAATTTCGACAAGCGAATTTCCAAACGTCGTAAGCGAAAAATAAACGAAAATTTAAATTGATGGAGTTGATTTTGATAAAATAGGTTTAGTGGATTTTTCGATAATTACGAGAGATTCGAATATATGAAAAGTAGAGTGAATCATTCACACGTCGACCTTTGGAAATATCTGTGATTATTAGTTAATTAGTCTTTGTCTTATTCAATCGTGGCCTCCGTCGCATCCGCGTTATCGTAAGTGATGTAAAATGCATTATCATCAAGAATTCTCGAGTGCATCGTCAAAATGCATTTACCGATGACCCAGATTTGTCGCCAGATTCGTTCGAGAGCTTCAAATTTTTTCATTCGCGTCTTCATGTTTCTCTTGTCAATTCGGGAGCAAAAATGTTTCGCTAGCGCTTTTAAAATTTAATGGCCGGGATGGGAGGATTGGCGACCACGAGCAGAACGTCCGATTCTGACATTTTTCACAAAATCTATTAACTATACCAATTTTATCATTCGTCACTAATTTATTGTAGGAGAAGAATGTAAATACATGTGAAAAGGAAAGAAAAAATGTTCAGGCTCGATCGAATATTTATAAATTATTGTCCATCAACCGAAATTCATTAATTTCGCAAGTTTCAGTTTTGTTGGTAAATTATTTTGTCATCTGCATCAGTTTCCAATGCTTCGCACGAATTCTGCCTTTTCTACAACAAAAGTAAGAACAAAAATTAATTTGTCTAGCGAACGGAAAGGAGAACCGAGGCTGCAATCATTCGAGCAACCCATGCAGCTGTAATTGAATATGTAATTTGACAATATTCAGACAACGTCAATGCGGCAATTTTGTGATTGCTATCGGGATTTTCGAATTTTCAAACGATGCCTTAACAAGAATTTTACAACATTGTCAAATTCGTTACGCATTTTACAGAAAAATATAACCTTCGAGATATTTTGAATGATGCAAAACGATAATGTGAAAAAAATCCATCAGCGAAAGTGCGTCATTCAAGTTGTCAAAACATCGCAGAAAAGATTTGTTTCTCCGCACATGAAAAATCATCCTTGCGGTTATGAAATCGTGTCTTCAAAACCGGAATTAATTTTAATTCATTTTTTTAGAATGTGATGCGTTTTTTCTTTACTGCATAGAGTTTTCTGCAGATTTGCAGCATTTGATATCGCAATCTAAAAAATTACGTAACGCAATGAATAAAAAAAATTCACCAATGCCGAGAGTAAATAAAATAATCGTATCGGACGTAAAATGAAGATGGTTTGTTGTTTCAAGTGACATTTATCTCTCTTACAGACTTATTTTAGCGGCTTCTTCTTATTTTTCATTCATTTTTATTTGTTCTTAGACTCGTACGTGATATCTCATCATCTCTCTCGCCCTCTCGCGCCATACGACGATTTCCTGGCTATATATTCCGCAAATTATTCTTCGCCCATGAATTCGAGCGTAAAATGCGTCATTATTACCGCGACAACAGGAAAAAAAAACACCGAAAGAAGCCAGACGTACTACAGACGAGTCAACAATCTCTGACGTCTCGAGAGAACATGTCATTTGGCTGCATAACCTCTGGTTGGGCTCTGGTCGAAACTACTCGCATGAAAAAAAGTCTTTGTCACTTTTTCTACTTTCTTCAAAGCCCTCGACGATCATACTTCATAAGTTTTAAGACTTTAGTTGTTTATTGAAAATCTGGAGTAATTGAGCGATTGAAATTTATCGATGTGGGAATTCGTCAATTTTGAATCACTTATTCTCGTTTGAAAAACAGAATTTTCGAATTTTGTGGAAAAAAGAGGGTCAAGTTCGCTTATGGACAGAGATTCATTAATAATTGATCGATCTGTTAAATCAGTGAGTCGGATATTTTCGTGGGAAGCGAGACCAAAACAAATGCGAGAGATCAGAAAATATTGTTCGCTGGGGCCTAAACGAGGGTACTAAATTTTTATTTATCCAATGGCGTGATATAGATACAGAGAAGGTATGCAAGCAAAGCAGGTTACACAAATTCCCCGTCGTCTCGAGCAGGCAAGGTGTCATTCAGCAGCGTGAAATAACAAACAAAGACGTAAGATCGAATGAAGGAGCGGGAAAAAAGAGTCTCGTCTGGCGGTTGTTAAGTTAGGTCAGGCCTACGAATTTAGCCGGTTACATCATTCGAATCAAGAGATGGGATGCTGCGTATAGGAGAAATATACGTGCCAAAGTCCTGAGATTCGCAAATATACGAACTCTGCCTTAACAAGCAGCGCGTAGTAGCCTTTGGTTAATTATTCCCCATATTAATAAATAACACGATTCGAATGAAAATTACGCTCGGTCGGAAAAAATGCAAAGAGAGGGGAATAATTATGATTATTAATTAATATCACGAGATGGTCGAGTGCTTGAAGTTTCTCTTTGTCTTTCTGTCTGTCTCTTGCTCTCTCGCTTTTCCTCTCGCGCTCGGTCCTGATCTCATCTTTTCTTTTATCACGTAAAATGAAGGCGCAGAATTGCGAGAAGAAAAAGACAGTAGGACTGAATACTCGTACGTTACGTACATCCGCAGACAAACGTTACGCGAGACAACTTGTTTTCCGACGATGCGAGCTATTTTTTTCGATCTTCATTTTTTTTTTTTTTTTACTTCTCCCTCGAAAATGCATTATTATTATTGTTGTTGTTATTATTACGCGATAATTCTTGCGTCTTGGTGACGTTATTACGCGGAGGAGAATGACATCGAATTATCCTTGAGACGCGATCTTATCTCGACTCCATACATTTGCTTTATAAACGAATATATATTTACAATATATTCGCATTGAGCATGTGATCGGCCATTTTGTTTTTATTAGGCTACGGGTTTTGGTATCGCGGGAATAAATAAAAATAATATTTACTCGTTGAACTTTGCCGTGGACGAGACGCTCTGCCAATACACATCGGAACAACAACTCGTTTAGTGAGGTAGGTTCGAATGCATAATGCACGTCCTTATTTTTTCCTCGCATCTTATTTTTTTCTTTTCCCATTTATTTTCGTTGCTCTCTGTCGATTTTGTTTATTTAACTAACTTTCGGCTGGGATTGTATCCAGACATGAGGCAGACATGATTTTCATTAAAAAACCAAATTAATCTACGTGTTGTTCCTTTTATCGCAGGTCACGATCTCACTAATGACATTCGACATTATTAATGCACGTAACCATTTACCGATTCGGTCACTATTACACTTCTCACATGTCTGATTAACCGAACATCGATATTTTCGTCTTTTTTATGTTTTTTTTTAGAATAACAACAAAATTTACAATTATAATGCAACGAGTCTCCATTCAAGTCGTTTTGCGATCGTCCACAAATTTGCAGGACTGCTTGTTTCCATTTTCACCATTTACGGATCGTCTATTATTGGACACACCTGTACAAGGGACGTTTATTTTCGACCACATCGAGATTTCGGAACTAATAATATTGCCATTCTTCACGCCTGCTCGCACTCGTCGCTACGTTTTATAAATATAGAATCGAGCTCTCATGCGAGGGATGCAAGAGGGTCAAACAAAACGCGACAGGTTTTATGAGCAAACTCGTACACTTCGATTGCCTCAATTGCATCACTTTTGGCTAAACTTTCGAACGCTCATCGGGGGCTGAATGATATCAAAATATCGATTAGTTCATCGCGTTTTGTTGTTTACTTGTGATTTCTTAGTAAAAAAGTAAAACCAATCATCGTAAAGGTTGTGAATGATTTTTGGCATCGAAAAATCGATCGTTCGGAATATTTGTCAGAAAAATTGGGTCAAATTTGCATGGAAATTAGAAAAAGTTGTGCAGTGAGTACACGAGCATTCTCACAGTTGAACTAAACCATCGAGTAAGCTATTGATAAACGAGAATCGATGGTTCCTTCATCAGTATTTAATGAGTAACTGTTGAAAAAACAGGCCGAAAGAGAAAGAAGAATAACGACTCTGACGCGAATCCACGAGTGTCGTAAGTTCGCTTTACCTATCGACGTCACAGCTGCTCCCGAGATTTATTTATAGAACAAACGTGTATACGAAGGGTTTATAATGTTCATCGATTTCCAAGCATATACAAAACGTACCAACCGGAAAAGGGTAAAAAATTTTGTTATGGTACAAAAAAAAAAATTGAATCGGAATAAAACATTCAAAAATAGATTTCGTGGTTGGAATCTTATGAGATTTCTTCTGTTGACGATGAACGTCAAAATAAATATTATGCACTGAAAAAAAAAGTTCAAACATACGAAAAGCAGGCTCGTTAACAGAAAAGGATTAAAAATCGACCTATGCTTTTTGTTTTCTTCGAATAAATTCATGGAAATCGAAAAAAATTCATTTCAATATGAAAATGTAAATAAATCGATCAATCTTTTTCCTATTGACCGTCAACGTAGTCGTGTTCACGATTAAACAATTAAATGGATAAATAAACGTAGTAAAGAAAAGTGTAACAAAAAAGGAAACCGCAGTGAAGGAAAAAACGTGCAGTCAGGTTGATAATGACACGCAGGTAGTGAATTTAAAACGTGGCGAAGTAGTAAAGTTGCATGTATTAGAAGTGCCAGTTAGTATTATGCTAATGATTCAGCGTGAGCCACACTTACGTAATTTAACGCTCGGCTGGAGCTTTTAATTTATTACTAAATCGTTAATTAGGAATATGTATATACTGAATAATAGAAAAGACATGTATAGCGTAACGAGAGAGGCTAACTGTAATTGACTAACGTGTAGTCTCGAAGTCCTTCATCGGCTTTTTTTTTTCTCCTACAAACGTTAGGCCGCAGTGGTGTGATACGGTAAATCCGTTAATTTATTCATTCGCGTAAGAAACAACGAGCAAGTGAGGAGCTCATGACTCAAGAACACGAAGATTCTTCACGGGACTGTATATCAATTTTTATTTTGCGAACAACGTCAGAGATGGAAAAGACGAAGAAAAATTTCCTTCGATGACGAGAGAAAAACTTGGTTATATTTAAACGACTTTCTCGTCTAATAAAATCAATTTTTAGAGTCGCAGAATATGTGAAACTTGCAACTCTGCCAGATATCGGTATAGGACACTTGTTTATCCAACTTTTTTCCGACCAATCGAAGAATAACATTATTCATGGACGATCGTGGCGTCATAAATCAAGAAAAAATGTTTCTTCTTAATGTTGCCAAAAACGAGGGTACGGAGAATTTCCGAATGAGCGCCTAGAACCAGTGATTTTTAAATCGCTTTTTGAAACATCGTCATCGATTGTTAATTAATTCGCCCAGTCATATAAACGACGCAAGGTTGAACAAAAAATCAGCTAAAGATTTAGTATGACGTGGAATACACTCGCGATCGATTCCACCGCCAGCGAAGCGAACGTTGAACTCTCTTGATCGTCGTCGTGGTCTCTCATCGCTGCTTATAAAATATACGATAGCATGCGTTGAGTACTTTTCACTGTTAGTTTGCGCTGCTAAATCTCGTGGTATCAGCGCTTCGATAAATGTTTCATGTTGTTATGTTCGTTATATATATAAAGTAACTGTGTATATGTATATATAAGTGTTTATAGATATTATATCAAACGATTTGCAATCGGGGTGTGTGCATGACTTTGAACGTCTTATCCAATCGCACTTGCCGTGCTTCGGGATGCAGCCAAGTGCTTTTTTCCCCACGGCGCCATTCTCGGAGTGTCGCGCGGTCGTTTTTGATAACGCCGATTGCGTCACGTTGCACAATAATTATTGTTTTCCCGTCCGCGTCGAACGTAAGGCCGACGACATAAATGAAACATAAAATGCAGATATAAATTGGTAAATATCGAACGAAGCCAAAAAGATGATTCAATTGTTTGTGGAGCCTCCGTGGACACTCCGGGTCATTATGACCCGGACGAATTCTCGAGCGTTAATTATCTCCAGCCTGGAAATATTTTCAAACATTTTTTTCAAAAAATCCAAGTAAATCTTGTCCCAATTTCGATGTCCTGGATTTTCGGGTCAATCTGACCCAGTTTGTCAAGGCATCCGACATATGCCAGTGTATCGACGAAAGCTTAAAACTGATACGTTCATCAAACAGAATTTAACTCTGACAAATTGCCTTACCAACACAATCAAACTTCACGAGACGGAAATACGTGTGGCAAAATAAGATACACTTTTGTCCGCGTTTACCCTATTGCGTTTTGTTTGTTTCCGTCGCGAGCGCAGCCCCACGAAACTTTGGGACAAACAATTTTTTCGTGCCACACAGGGCCCCCTAATCGTCGTATTGTCATTCAGCAGATACGCCCAGCAGTCGAGAGTCGAGAAATGCGGATTAAATAAACGCCTTTGCAGATGGAATAAGTTGCGATTTGCATTCGCGTGTATACTGCGACGCAGAATAATGTATAATCTGCGACGGATTATTGTGTGATCGAGGGAGGGAGAGCAAAATTTGAGAACCGATTGCGTTTCGTTGTGCAATCGATCATATATACATCGTATTAAAAAAAAATGCATGCAATCAGGTTTGCATATGCACAATATTGTAACAGTATACAATCTTCTCTGGCTCCCTCCCTCTGCGTCGCTCAGGGTGCTACAGGCTGTCGCACGTCCAATGATCACGAATCATCGATCATTACGAAACAACGTCTTTAGTGTAACTGATGAAAACAGTTTTGAACTTTCGAGACGGTTCGATCACGACCATATAATGTTGCCATGCTAATCCATTCTAAAAACATGAAAAAATTCGAGAAGGTAATAATTTAATGAAATTCGGTAAATATATTCTTTAATGATATAATTTGACAATACAATTTTTTCGAGATTTTTCCACCACGTAGTATTCGATTTATTGAACACTCAAGTTCACGTGCTCGATTTGCTAAAGATGCTAAAGAACGTTGTCACAAAATTTTATCAAATTGGGATTATTTTGATTTCGTGGATCCAACCTCCTTAGCTCGGGAAAATTAATCTCACGATCGATACGACGTCGGAAAGGCTTAGGCTCGCCCATGCATGGGTCTTTTGCGCCGGCAGACACATTCGTCTAATCAGGGATTTCGTCACGACGTCGCAAGAGGTCGAAAAACTTTTCCACTCTTTATCGCGCAACTGCATCCTCAAACCTTGGGCTTTTTAATCTCGCGTATATGCGGCGATGGTACCGGCTGCTCCGAAAGTCAAGAGTCTGAAGTTTCGTTACGAATCGAGAGCTTTTCCCTCACGCGAACGCATCGTCAGCGGAGCCCTAATTGATCGGTCGTCTCTCTGCTGGACCAGCTCGTAAACGGACGGAAATATTAATTAGAGACTTTTTGCTGCAGAAACTCGGCGTTTATTTACCGCCCGCAGAGAAAAGTTTAAAAAGCAGGTTTTGAGGCAGGCTGTATAGAGAGAACGATGAGATCGCGAATGTTGTTTCGGGGGGCCGCGGGAGGGCGATTAGGAGGCGATTCGACACGCCCGCGCGCGCGACGATACGCCACCCGCCGAAAGCGTGCGACCGTCCTATACTCGCGTCACGTATTTTTTGACCCTGAAATACGATGGAGTTCGACGGCCGCTGCAACCGACAAGGTCGTCCCCTCGTGATGCAAGACCGAGGCGCGCACCTCGCGTCTTCTTCCCCACTATCGCCGCGCGCTGCGCCGTATGTCTTCTCTCCTCTTCGCCCCTCCAATGCTCCTCGCACATTCCCCCTCCACGGCGCATCATGATTTCGCGAATTCGCGGTTCGTACTTGCCCCGATATAATCCAACACCACGGGCTTATTATTAAGCCGTTTTGCGCGATGCTCTAACTACGAGATATACTCGCGACTCGTCAGGGAATAAACATGATGCCAAGAACATGAGTGGGTATAAGAAAGTTTCAAACTTTTTGTCATTTCAATGAGCAGGACGTGGGAGAACATAATAGTTGGCTTACTTCTTTGGTCCAACTGCGTAAAGATTTATGCTTTTTCGACAGTTACATTGTTGCTACTCTTCTAAGTTTTTCGACCGAGAAAATTAATTACGCTCGTACATTTGATCGAAATGATTGATCAGTCAAAATGCAACTCGATGCCCACTGTCATTTTCCATGAATTTTCAGTTTTGCTTCCTCCCAGAGGAAGCTACGTGACGTTGAAATTTGTTTCTTCCACTTTTAAATGTCAATGTTCGTAAAATGTTGTAAAACATCGAACAATCATATATAGAAAAATTGACCGGATGTGTGTGTGTGTGTCTGTACGTTCTGGCACTGAAAAATTCAAACATTTATAACTTGAGAACCGTTTGAGCTACAGGGTTCCCATTTTACACAGATGTAAATCTATACCAGCCCTTCGTTGTCTGAGAATTTTGTCGGAATTGCTGGAACAGCGAATTCGGCATTTTTAAATTTTTCAAAAAAGTGCCTAACCGCTCTAACTTCCGCAAATTTTAAAATTTATTACTATTTTTTTATTATTTATAAATAGAGGATCATGATAGGAAGGTTGGTATTGAATTTGGAAAATATCGGTTGAACGGTTTAGATTTTATGATTTTTCGAATTTTACGAAAATCTGAATTTTTAGAAAAATCGACTATTCGCTTTTATTTTTGTGAATTTTGTACGCTTTGGTGTACAAGTCTGTACTTTTTCTTTACTTTCGTTCGCTTGTAATCGATGCACTGCATTATTTTCACCCAAGCGGAATCCTGGAACAATAATTCGACGTGAATCGATGTCAATAATTTCGTAATGACCGAATTAACGAATTTTTAGATCACTCACCGTCGACGAGACAAGTTTTAACATTAAGTAGGTTAAATCGAGGTCGAAAATTCTAACGGCATACACGATGGTAAGATCAGAATGATAGATTCGTCATTTGGAAATGTTGAGTCGTTCTTCTCTGTACTACTTGCTCGTGTCTATCTGTATATTTGGTCAATGTATTCATATGTATTTATGTATACAAATGTCCATGTGTGTACACGAGTTTACTTTGAATTGCTTATAGGCAGCTGTAGCCTAAAAAAACTAGTGGCTTGAGAAATCCAAAGAGTATAGCGAGAGACGCGAGGAGGAATTACGGTATTATAATATACACGAGACGTGGTCTTTTCAATCCCAACAGACTCACGTCTAATGGTCACGTTCACACGCCTCAGTCAGAGAGCAAAGCTCGTGCAAAAATCTAAACCGTTATGTCTCCACGGCCTGGTCCTCGTCTTGCCATTTGCTTTTGGCGGTTCTATGCTCGCGTTGACCCAGCCATTAATTTTTGAATAATTTTGCGGTTCCAATTCCGAGCACCAACTCGGCTACTACCATTTGAATTCGACGGACCCAATTTTTCTTTCGTTCATGTTACTTGGAAACTTTTTTTTATCGCCTTACTCTGGAAGACAAGAGTCTCGAGGATAAATAAGGAGTTGTTTTGACTTTCTGTCCGGAATTGTTGCGAAAATAATGATTTTTATCGAACAACGCAAAAAACTAAGGAATTTGCAAGCAATGCTGTTGTTTTGATAAACAAAACAGTATCTGTCAAGTTATTTTGTGAAGCAGCGATAAAAATCAACTGCCAAGAATCAGGAGTGGAAAATTGGACGATCAACATATAACGTTTCCAAACATTTTCATCGATATTCCGTTTCATGCTTCTCGAGATAATTTTCTTCGCCACACACAGTCAAACGACGCATGTCAGCTACGAGTTAAAAAAACGCGAAGCATGTTACACAATCATTCATCTGTGCAGTAAGCGTTTGGTTTCCAAGACTGCACTTTTGCAGTTGATCAAGGCAAATTGTCGTATATAAACGATCACGGTCTGATGAATGAGTCATTCGTTTTCTTGGATGACGAATAATTCTAGTCTGTGATGAGCAAGATTTCCAATATCGTTACTAATAGTCATCGCGATTATAAAAGTTAGTCTCTAAGATTTCGTGGCTTCCGACACTCGTACGATCAACTTGACGTTGAGTCACTGCCGCGAATTTTGCTAATAAAAACTGTGAACAACAATATCATGAAAATTTTTACGGGGCGAAGAAATAAATTCGTAGAATTAAAATAAAAGATTAATTCTGCAATAATTCAATATAAAAAATCTTGCAGGGCAGTAAATCGAGTTTAAGAAGATCAAAGGGAATAAAATATTTTTTGAAAACTTGGTGGAGTTCGCACGGTCGGATTAATAGCCAAGTACTACTAAATGTCATCTGGAGGATCGAAGTGAGTTTGCAAATGACTTCAACCCTGACCCGCATACGACATCACAAGTAAAATCACCATTGGTATTAATATTTACTTTCTTACATTTTATACGCGCGAGTGTGATGTTTTTTCTTCGCGCCATTGCGACTGGTGCAATTTTTCTCTGTCTTGTGCAGATATTTTCATTTTTTATCACCATTATTATTTCTTTTTTCGTCTCCCTCGAGTGCATAACCACTTGCATGCGTTGGTTGTCGAAATTAGCGCAATCGAGTCTTCAAAGTGCATGCGCATGATATGCATGCAACGACGCGAGGGATGAAGTGAAAGCGAGGAAAAAAAGGAAGGGAAAACGAGGAGAATTATGCTTGCTCGTATTCATATACATGTGCATTAGTAAACTTGGGCCACTCACGCTAGGATAAAACGTGGCTTGCTCGTTTGCGATTCTATTTTTAAGAACTCTCGCCCACACGCCTCGAACGTAGGGGCTGCAGCAACCTTTATTATTAAATCAAGGTTGTTGGCTTTCACTCTGTTTCGCGTTCAATACGTAGTTCACTATGTTTATACATTAATATATATATATGCATGCAGTTGCTGCGAAATAGATGCGATTCATAAATGCATGGAGTATTCTTTCTCTGCGCGTTGCATTGTAACGAGAATAATCATTTACCTGCTCCTTTTTAATCAATCGAGAAATTAATTAGCAGCAATTCTTTTATAAATATATTCAGTTTACATAATTCACGAGTGCTCTATTTATTCCCAATAAATTAATGTCGTTTCCAAAAATCTAATGAAGCCAAAGTCCGCAACGTTGGAATCCAGCGAAAAATATTTGTTTTTTTTAACGATTTGTTGAATTTTCAAAATCATCCAAATTTTTCGAGCAGATAGAATTTTTTGGTCGCGAAAATCGATAGTTTTACATTCGTAATTATATTTTTCATTTGAGTAACAAGCCTGGCCACATAAAGTATATAATTTCGTTGCAGTCCAACGATACGAGCTTCGACGTCATAAAATTCCATGTGTCAGGATAAAATCCAAATGCACTTGGGCATTACGAAATTATCGTTGAATGAAAATCGTCACGATTTGTTTGGCATCGATATTTCAGCCGCAATAATTATCGTTTCTAAGACTCAAAGTCTTGATTCACGAGCCTCGGTGATTCTAAATCTCATTAACAATTGACAAATTATAAAAATTCACACAGCAAATACAAAGTTTCGATCAGAATAAATTTTCGAATCCAAATTTCGAGTGTAATTATGGAAGAATAAATTTGGGAGGACAGTACAGTATGAATGAACAAAGTAGGTTATAAAAACATTGAAAAGAGAAATCTCGTTGGTCTGCTCTGTACAAAAGGAGGATGAGCATTACTTTATTTATACGCGTATGAGTTGGCTATATAACGGGAGGCATTTTTAACGAACAAAGAGGGTAAAGTTCGTTGTTTTGTTTTGAAACGAGGCGACGACATGGGATCTTATTCGTTTTTCTCTTGGAGGCAGTATCAAAATTGCAGCAAAAGGTTTCTCCGTGGGCGTCCGTATAGGGGGTACGCGAATTTTTGGACGATTTTTGTCTGGCTCGCCTCTCGTCGCGTAGACCCAAGAAGCTGCGTTCGAAAGAGAGATCTAAAAATCTGTGCAAGGGAAAACGGTGAGAGACAGGGGTGATTTATCCATCCGTCTGTTGCATCTCTTCTTGACATACAAATACACACCAACGTAACACACCCACACACACATTAAGACGTACAAACATATCTATTCACAAGCCTAACCCTTGTTTAAAATTTCGCGAACGAGAGTCTCGCGCTTTGGGACGTAAGCTGCACGTGACTTTTTCCGCGACTCTTTGAATCCTCTTTGTCGTTTCTCTCGACAAAACTCTCTTCGTCTCATAGTTCGCACTTGTTCTCTCCATCTCGCTCCCTCTCTCTTCCAGGAGCCAGGCAATTTATTTTCGTCCCATGAGAGACGTTTAATGATCCACATGAGAGTGGGAAAGAGAGGGTGAACTAATGTTTGCTAAATTATTTCCATCACTCGTTAAGCACACTATTTTTTTCTATTTCATTTTTCTTGTCTCTACACGACAAAATAATACGCTTTCGTTTCAAAGGCTCGTGCATAAAGGAATAGTTCGTTTCAGTAACCATTCCTATGCAGAATTCTACTTGAGATTCATTCCATTTCGTCGAGTCACTCAAGCCTCGCGATCGTAGAGTCCGCATGTTTAAAAAGAAAGAACAAAAAATGATGGAAATTAAGTTATTCCTATAATAAACGTTGAGGCGGTTCTCAGCTAGACGCAACGACTAATTCGATTAATTAGAGAGATGAGAGCGTGGCTTGAGCTTAGTCGGAGATCCAGCCGCGACTTTGAGAAATTCTTGACCACAGTTCTCGCTCATTGCGGTCAGCATAATCGTGGACGAGGCGGCCCGTTAAATAATCTCGTAACATCAACTCGCGTATGCTCACCCGAAGGAATGTTACGGTATAATGATGTACGCTCCAACAAAAGGTAAAAAACGAGGCGGTACAGCAGAAGCAGAGAAAAAGCATAGAAAGACAATGGTACAAGCGAGATCGCGGACAGACAGTTTTATAAAAGTGTAACGAGGTGTCGGTGTACGTGTATCTGTGTAAAAGGCAACTCCGGCGTACGATTGCGTAATAAAATAATGGAGGTATCTAACGGTAAAGCAAAACGATAGATCGACGGTAGAGAGAGGCACGCCGTGGCCATTAGCGTATGGTAATCGACTTTGTACTTGGTCGTTGTATCATCGGGAGAAAGAGACAGTCGCTGTGTGTTGCTGAACATTGGACACAACACACAGACACGTGCACACTAAGACATTCAATCGAGGCCCACACTCATACCCAACCAAACATGCTGTACGGAACTAACGGAATTCAAGACCGAGAAAGAAGAACGGCCACCGCGAGTAACAGCAGCAGGCAAACCTCTATTTATCGAGAGGATATATCGTACCAATGTATTGCTTCTTTCTTATGCGCTGTGTCAAGATATACACCCAGTTGTGACGGTGTGGAAAGACGAAAACTCGAGGAATAAAGAAAACGGAGTAACGTTAGAGTTTGTAGGGCTCCCGAGTCTGTGTGGGCCAAACCAGAGAGCAGGGAGAGACAGCTGAGCGTGAAGCGGAGATCGAAGAATACATATGTATACGCTCATTTTTATAGAACGGATAAATGGAGAGGGATTCGAGGATCGATGCTGAATCGGATCGAGACGTCATTTGTAACGGTAAGTGGTCGGCCGTTATGTACGTGCGGGCGATCAGAGATCACCGAGACATCCGAACCAAATTGGTCCAGTTCTTGGTACCTCGACGACTGCACCGAACTTCAAATCCCGGGATAAAGGTCACATTACCATTTTATTTATTCTCGTTGCATAAGATACTGCGTGTTTCGAGAGTTCGACAGTTTAACGCGAAGAATTTTAATTGTCCTGATGATCTCGTGTTGAATTGGACGAACGTCGCAGCCTCGCAGTGGGAGAGAGTTATGAATTACGAAATTGAGAATTCCTCTGAACTGTGGCTTGACTCAGCTGCTGCTGATGTCGTTGACCAGTGACCGGAAATATAGCCAAAAACAAAAAAGTTATGAATGATTCCAATTTTCTAAAGTGTATTAATTTTTGTCCTAGTTGGACAAGGAAAGAACGGGGAGGCAGTGAAGAATGAAAAACAACGGAATAATTTGTCGGAGGTTCACACAGAGCAAGGGCAAGAAAGTTCGAAGGCTGGAATTCCATGAGCGAGTTGTGCGAGGAAATAACGGCACTCTGGACGGTTGGACCCGGTAGAGCGTTTCGGGACTTTCTCCAAGGCCCGCGACCGCAGCGTCCCCTCCTCCTCCTCCTCCTCCTCCTCCTCCTTTGCCGCCCTCTGTATATGCTGGGCGTACATTTTTCGTGGATGTCCCGTGACGCGTCATGCTGCCGTGACTCTTTGCACCGAAATGTTCACTCGCCTCCTCCCTCTCTGCCTATAAAACCCCAAACGAAATGTATATACCTGTGTTCGTTGGATTATGCGAGCGCTGCCTTTTTCTTCTTCCACTTCCTACCTCTGTTCGCTGGTACTTGGAGGCCTCGTTGCGTGAGGTAACCGTTTTAACGGGCGAGTGCTAATTCTATATGTGTATATGGGGATTACACAAGTATTGAGAGTTTGCACTTTAGCTGTGAATATATGTGAAGTGGGTGAGGGGAGAGGTCGAGTCAGATCCGAATCCACGGACGTTGGTCGTCCCTCGGGACTCGTTTCGGAATCCCGGATGAGACACATCCCGAGGCAACGAAGCCGCTTGTAACCCACATAGTAATTCGAGCGTTACGTCTTTACCAGTCGCTATTCAGCTTGCCGTTTATAAATCCATGTTCGATCCTCATCAACGGTAAATCGTGTAAAATTCGCTACCTGCGTATTGACCTACCAAACAGTCCGATGTGTAAATCGATGCATTCCGTAACCGAAGAGAGTGGGAGCAGGGAATGGACGCAGAAGCACCAGCGATGATGACGAGGATGATCCACTTATTGGATATCATCGCAATCATCAAGTTCCTGGCTCGACGTAAACAAGGGCAAGAGAGGGCGAAAAAAAACGACAAGACCAGATGCACGTTTTGAGGAGAATCGTGCTAAACGCGCTTCGAGTGCTGACCGTCTCTGCTAACGGTTATTCACTGCCGGACAAGCTCCGTAAACTTGATTCTACTCGTCCAATGAGATTCACATTCTAACTCACTATTTGCGGTCCTTGGAGGAAACTGGAGCTTTTATGAGCCTGATTATGAGCGAAGCACTCGATAGCAAGAATGCATCGACCTGGACGTTGTTATAAAATACATTCTATGTGTGGACGAGCCACCATAATTTAGTACGAAACTTTTTCGTCTCACCGCAAGGAAACCACTGCAAAAAAAAATGAAAAACTTTTAACTATTCAATTCTGGTGGGGACAAGTTTCTAAAAACACTGAGAAATTCAATAATTAATTACTGCCGAACTATATGGTAAATGATATCAAAATTTGGCACATCGATTCAGAACTCGTTTATTTACGCCTAGACGAAAATAGTCAGCCCTTTTTCTTGGGCTAAAATTCATCGATCGTCCTTAATCTCAATAATCTTTAACTTCTTCCACCTCTGGTTTGAGCTAATATTAAATGATTAAGGAAAAGGATTTCTATAACGGATGTTTGGTCCGAAGAGCTGGGGAACGTGGACGAAGACATTATTGCGTGGCATGGTAAATCATGGTCGTGTTCTTCAAGTTGAGTTACGAGATACTGCGATGCATATAAGAGGTTCAGTTAACTCGAGTTTCTCCGTTGCACTCCGAGTCAGTACGATACGTTTTATCTCTCTTATTTTCTCGCTGTTGAATAAAGGGGTGGAGAGGGATCTCACCTTTGCTCCAGATTGCACGGCTCGACGCTGCAAGATGTGGAACGCCATCGAGCGTATCCGGGGCATACTGCATTAATTTTAAAGCCACAGTGCCATCTGGTAGTGGCTTTGTTGCACTTGCGAGTACCGACACAATCAGCACACTGCGATAATCACTCTCGTACGTACAAAAATGCATAAATAAATTTAAAAAATATATATATATATATATTATGTCGTTCGTAGTTTCCTCGTGACAGCGTAGAAAATACGAAAAGTTGCGGCTATTTAATATATGCATAATCACAATGTTACCGGATTAAAAGGTGAATTCCTCCAGGCATGTGCAACATACCAGCCATATACTGCTTTTTTCTTCGTTTTTTTTTTTAACTCAGTCTCCTCATCTCTTTCTTTCCAGCCGCGAATTATGCGTCTGGCTTTGCAGCATCGTAAATCGCGCGGGAGTCAGAGCGCACGCGGTATGCAGTTGCGATAAAACGAGAGATCTTACGGTGTCTGTATATTGTGTATATCGATGTGTGCATATACATTTTTCCCCTCTTTCGCCCTCTCTCACCAACGACACAGAGAGGGAGAGAGAGAAATACTGATTCAGGCGCGTGCTGCTTACACGTTCACTGAAGATAACGGAGTATATATTTTACTAGCTTTATAGAGACACAATTCTACGGAGAGAAATGAAATAAACGGTGTAGCCAACATCGATTCCCAACAGTTTATGGACTCTGTAATATATTGCAAGAGAATATTAATTGATTATTCATTTTAGGAAATCTCACTCGAACCTCAGAGGGAAAAACAAATTTTCTGAACAAACGAATTCACTTTATGGAGATAATTCATTGCAATTGATGGTCCATTTCGCTTAATCCTTCGAGTACATACTGGGTCGTTTTGACCCCAACAATTTTCCGCATTTAATTTTCGTTTTCGTCATAATTTTCAAAAAAACGTTTCTACAGAATAAAAATGCATATTTACCGGAATGAAATGGTTAGGAAAACTCCTTGGGTCAAATTGACCCAATATGCACTCACAGGATGTGTGCACTCGAAGGGTTTATGTAAAAATGAAAGTTTTCGGCGAAAAAAATTCTCTCATTTAATTTGAACAGATTTGTTGGTAAAATCGTCGATCTTTCGATTGTTAATTTATTGTGAAACAGGATTTAGAGCTGGACTTGAACTGAGCTGAAAAAATGAGGCTGGTAGTAAGAAAATAGTAACTGCAACAATAACATGGTTTGGGTTTCGTAAGTGTTCATAAGAAAAATAGCATTTACGCCACTTATCGGCGTATTACGAAATGGCAACGTCGAATAGGTCTATTTGTATATGAACGACGGATTTGCTTAATAGTAGTACACGGCGTCCGTGGGATACCAATGACTTTACCGCTGTATCGAATCTTTCATGTGCATGTACACGGAGCTAACGAAGTTCAGGCCAAGCGCGGCCAGACTCAATCCTCCCCACTGCATCGTCGCGGTAGCGAAATCTCATCTTGCACAAAGTGCAACTCTCAATTGCGTCAATGACTTTATGGTGTCTGCGACGCCCGCGCTTCTCTACAATGTCCCCGAGGGATTTCTCTCGCTTGTAAAGTGATCCTGGAGTGTAGAATTGCCGCGAGAAAACGCGGAGCCTCTGTCGCCGTTTATATATTTAAGCTCATCCCTCTCCGGTTACTCAATTCCTCGATCTTTTGCTCTCTGGCAGCTTCGTCGTCGTTGCATGCCGTTCTCAGGTGTTCCGTTACGTTGCTTTTGCTTGCACCACATCATCTGCTTTCTCTCTCTCTCTCTCTCTCTCTCTCTCTCTCTCTCGCTTTTCTCCTTCTCATCGGATCGCCATAACTCATGGTTATGGAACGCTTTTTAGCAGAAGGTCGTAACCCACATCACTCTGCGTGTCAAATCGTCTGGGTTACGTCTTTTTTCTTTGGCGGCAATCAATGAAGTGCGCGCGGCGGTCCTTTGTATCAAGACACCGATCGTCATCGAGGGAGACGGGGGAGCGCAGAGGAGAAGGAAGTCTCCTGCATCGGCGATTGCGCGTCGCGGCCAAGTACAGGATGATGTTGAAGTTTGCATCGTTGGAATGCAACGAAATTCTGTTTTTTTCTTCAGCAGAGCGCATCAATATTATTCAATATTTTCTTGCGACCCAAAAACTCAATAAACACGAAAAATTTTCACGATTTTTAAAAATTCGATAACCAGTGAGAAGAAAAAAAAATTCGTTAAATCTCAACGTTGTAAACTTCAGAATCATAAGAACAGGTTCTCTGATCGCGTATCCTTTAACTAATCATTGTCTAATCAACAGCGTTAAATAAACAAATATACGAGAACTAATCTTCTCGATTCGTTGTTTTCTAGTCGAACTCTCTGCTTTTGTAAACCTTCCTTCTGACTTTTGACGGAGATTGAAAAAACAAGTTCATCTAATCGCAGTGAATTCCGGAGGGAGGTCAGTCTCGGCAGCATGCAGAAGTTAAAAATGAGCACGACGGAATAACGATCGAATGCAAAGCACGCTGCATATGCACGCTCCATATAAGAATGTATTATTACGTTGGTTTGCGGTATGCGGAGAAGGAGGATGAGAAGGGAAATATAAAAAGGTAGGGATCGCTTGTGACAAACCACCATCTCGCGTGTCCACGTGTGGACGAAGCAGCGGAAAAGGGGG
>JBAJMU010000008.1:1459757-1499155 GCA_037952995.1 Hyposoter didymator
GGGGGGGGGGGTTACTCGCAGCGGTACCACACGCGCCACTTCGCGCTTCGTTATTCCCCCGCGGAATTTTTCATCTCCATTCTATTGCTCTTTGTCTTCCCTCGCACAAAAATATTCATACGATGCCAATGACGACTGCGTCATTTCCAAACTCTGTTCCGACCACCGGCTACCTCCAATTTTATTTTCCGAATACGTCTCGTCCAAGCTGCTGTGGAAATCGAGCAATGTGTCAAGAATCGTCGCACCGAAAACGTATATTAATTAGAAAAATCAATGCAAACGAGATGAAATCATTTTTACACGAGCGTTCGTTCGGTCCAAATATCTGCAGCAAATCGCTCGTTTTATTAAGCACCGTTATAATCGAAGGGTCAGTTTTAAAATCATTCGATCCAACCCAGTGACGTGGAACTTCGTAAACCGATATCCATCAAGCTGTACGACCATGAAAGGGCTCATTAAGTATCTGCCTAACGGATTCTGAGTTTCACGGAATTGGTCGAGTTCATAAAACCAGAAAACTCAGAGAATTCGTAAAAAAGTCTGGATTTATAATCACCGGATGTTTAGTCATTACGATTTTATATTTTCGCTCAATAAATTTCTGTGATTCGATAGGAAAATAAGGCAACCACGATCTTTAGATTGTAGGTGATTAATTAACGATTCAATGAGTCGAAGGCTACGTTTTCTTGCCGTGCACAAGTTCCAAAATGTCACCGCTGGTGGTGCAACCATTTGAAACCTACCGACGAAATTCCCATCGGGAGTTATGGCGAAATCGCGTGAGCCACGTGCGGTTCCGCGTATTTAATCATTTCCGTCTTTGTCCGCGCGAGAATCTCTTTATATGGGCGTTTGATTTGGTGGCGGAAATTCAACTGGCAAATTCATTGAATAACTTGCGTGGATATTACGGTCAAACGATATCGTTGAAATATGTGTATCAGGAACACGCGGGGACGGCGAACGCGCGAGAACGACGATACGTTTTCGCCCACGGTAAAGGTTCTCTTTCTTGTGAATGTCCGTGTTTTCTGTAGTGTGTGTAGATCACACGTCTCCCTCAAAGTCCGAAGCGAGAGATCTCTTATTGCCCTCCCGAGTTGCTCCACTTACGGTCCATTAGCCTTCGGGCGACGATAAATATACACTTATATACATTGACCGCGCGGTCGATATCGATCGCGGTAGCTCTCTGTACCTCGTGCTTGCCTCGCATGTCGCGTATTTAACGAGAAAATAAGGAGCAAGAGAAAGAGGAAAAACCGCGTGTCCGAGACCGAGCGAGCAAAAGATCGCGGTGTCAAATTCATCGCTTTTTTCCATGCTTTTTCTCTCATTCCCGACTGGAAATTTAACCCATGGTCCCGATCAGGTATTCCGTATTCCGTGTCGGGTCCGGATAAAGAAAATCCAAATTACCCGACCGGGATTTCGTACAGGATGTAACCATCTACCCATGGAATTCCTCAACTAGGAAAACATCATGGAGTCCTGATACAGAACTTTCTCGTTTTCTGCCGAGATCCTTAGATCCTATCCGTGCGTAAACAAGCCACATTAAACAATAAAAAAATTGTTATCCATTTGCAATCCAATTTCCGATAATGCCTAATCATATAATTGCATTTTGATTACCCTAGAAATTTTTTTCTACGGAAAAAATCTTTTCATCTAACCGGGATTCGATCCTACTACCTATCCATCCCTAGACCTATAACTGAGCACGCTACCTATTACACCACGACAGCATTGAAAATATCGAACATTAAATGTAATATATGCTGCATTCAAGGAACTTTTGAAAATAATTCATGAACTCTGTTCTGAAGCAGAAAACTTCAGAAAGATTCATTCATGACCACAACCAAATGAATTAATCAATTTTAATTATACCGGTTAATATTTATTGAAATCTCAAAACCGTGAAACGATTCTGAAAAAATGTATAAACTTTTAGAACAATGCACACTTGATTCGGACAAGAAAAAACAGAGGTCACCCGAAAGTTATTGCAAAATTATTTGTTTAAACAATTTGTTAATAAATATTGACCAATATTATTATTGATTTTTTTAAATATCATTTCAAATGTTGTTGAATTATTTCATATTTTGTCTGTGATTGTGTCCCTAGTTAACAAACATACTTGAATAAATAAATTTGTAGTTCCGTCGATGTCGGGAAATTAAGCCTGTAAAATATATAAGGGCCTCCAAGGTCATTCATCATCAAATCCTTGTCTGGAATTACTCAATAATACCCGATACAGTTTTTCCTTACAAGGACCTTACGTTTATTTTGTTAGGCCATCTTCATCGGGATAATCGTCGCAAACCTGAAAAAATCCTTATAAGGTATACCTTATCTATGGATAACCTGTCCATGTCCTGATACAGTTAGGGTTATCCGTACAAAAATTTCCAGTCGGGTTCCTGTGATATCGCATGTTGTTGGCAAACGCCAACAATTCCGGATTATGCCAAAGCATTTATTGAGATATGCGAACGCACAAGAAATTATTATCGTCCAAACAATTACTAATTCAAATTTTTTCACAAAACAATTACTATCACAAATTTTTGCGATATTAATTGAGCAATGACATATTTATCCCTCGAAGGACTTTCACGGTCGAAATTTCCATAATATCACAACTCTGGTTTTCCTCTCTTTGCCTCTCTGTCGCCTTCCTGTATTGCGCAATTGTACGGTGGCGTGTAAATAACACGATCAACGTGCACATTTGTATTCCGTGAAGATGGCGTCGGACGCGTGTATTTTAGCTAAACGCAAATCGTCTGCCTGAATATATATATGTTTGTGCAGCCATAAGTTGGTCGAATTGCAAGACACGTTTTGTTTTCCAATTGTGGCTGAATGCGATAACCCACCCAGTTGCCGCTGCTTCACATAGACAAGAAAAAGGAAATTTGACAATTTAAATAAATTTATTCATGTTTTTTTGTTTTTCAATATCTATTTCGCTTCATAACAATAGTTTGTCAATTTTTTCTTATTCCTCGGATTCAAAAAACCTTGACCGCAGTCCTAGGCATTGATGATTTCGCTTGGAACTTTAATCCCTTTCCTTGGATTCCTCGTGGACACGTTCGAAAAAATATGCGGGCTTTTATCATGTATGAAAGCCGCGTATTAGATCGCCGATTATCCTTGACGTGCTCGATATAACCGTCAAGTACTTTTTCCTAATCTCATCGGTAAAAAATATCGCTACGTGCGTACCGGGTGTCTGAGATTTGAAGAGTGTGTAAATGGACAATGAATTTTGTAATTAAATTACAACTCTCAAGGTCGGTCCAAGTTTTTTTATTCGCTGGCTCGTTCATGAGTCGTTAATCTGCAAAGTTGGATCTATCGGACGTGCACGAGCCTCTGCATTGTTGGAAACACGTTAATGTTGACACGGTCCACTCAGGGAATTGTTTTTTGACAGAACAACGTTGCTCGAGGACTGACCCAACTTTTTATTGCTCCCAAGACGCCCGAAAATGTTTTGACTGAAATTTGTCATTCCTGTGCACTTTGGGACGATTTATACTGGATGTTGGGACACCCGATATACGCGCAGATGCAACACTGTTGCTTTGTGCTAATAGTATTTAGTTTTACGACGTCCTTCCTCGTCGAAAGAGATCTCGGCTTGCTCGCTCGAGGATAAAAGGTAACCGTGAGCAGCGAAAGAGCGGAAGAGACAGAAAGAGAAAAAGGTAAACGCAATGACGATAAATTCACGTACGCAAGGTCGAAACTGACCTTGTCTGTTTGCATGGATGTATTCCTGTCAATATACGAGCAGACACACGTTTGTCAACAGTAAAATACGTAACTATAACGAAGCAGCCATAGAATTACATACACTCGTTGCAAATCGCCTCGAGTGATAAAGAGAAAATTCACGACAATTTACGACTCTCATGTGTCGCATAAAAGCCACATTAGGAAAAGATCGTTGATATATCGGAAGTCGATTTCTCGATGGAAATTGATTTTCCCGAGGTAACCAGCCGTTGAAGGCCTCGCCACATCCGGAAACGTATTGGCGGATGTACACGGACTGTGCATTCACATAATCGCGGCAGTGAAAAAAAAAAAAAAAAACCATCACTCGCGTTCGATCGTTCGTCAAATCTGTCGATGACGATTTTTTTTTTTTTCATCTTAACGAATTAATTGAAACGACGATTTCTCAATCACGTTGCACATTCGGCCGAAAAATATTTTTACTAACCGTCTACGATCGTGTTTTCTTTTCTTTTTTGTCAACACGATAAATTACGATAATAAGCATTGCCAGAAGTTGCGATTTTTTTTCCTTGAGCCTATATGTAGAATTGACACATTAGCTCGATCGAAATAGCGATGAAATCTTTGACCCGGAAGCCATGACACGTGCCAAAATAAATGGACAGAAAAGTGTCGAGAATTTTAGGTCATTTTCAGGAATAAGGTACGAGTGATCGAAAGAATGATGATGATAATAATAATGAAAGTTAGTATATCTATATTCTTGATGGAAGAAGAACGAAGAGTCACGTTCGTAACTCGTGCCGAATCATGAGATCAGTAGCCCAGTGGCACATAACGATCCGTTATCGTGATTCAACCACAAGACGAGACACATAATAACAATCGCCTTCTCGCTCCTTCTCCTCCTTGCCCCACGCGTTCTCGTTTTTCTTTTCCTCGACTTAACATTTATTATGTAACAAGAGACTTTAACTGTAAATATTTACTGGTGGAGGCCCCAAGAGAGCGCTCTCTTTTTTGCTCGATCAAAGGAGGGGAAGGGAGGAACGTAAAGTAGACCGACGAACGATGGCGCTGTGATCGCATGCACAGTGAAAAAAGAGAGGAAGGAAACGGGCTCGAGTGCGTTAAAAATACGTTTAAGTGGAACAAGCCAGAAATGTCTCTTTCCCTCCATGGACCGATGCCGCGCGATCGCGCCATTTTTTTCACCTCGAGACCTCCTCAAATTGACAATGAATTTCAACTTGGAGCAGGCAACTTAGCGGGAAAGAGATGTGCAAAGGGAATTGAGAAAAAATAGGATTGAAAGAGCGATTGTCCTACTAGTCGGAACCCTGACAACGATCCAGCGAGGAGAAAGGATATCCGCGATCGAAAGAGAAGCAACGATTGGTCGCGCGTTATTCTCATAACGGTAAAGCAAATCGTCGAGTGTTCGTAACGATTTTAGAATTGGAATTTTAGGGCACTGCGTTCACTCATTTTTTCCTTTAATCATCATCCAATCTCGCCCACGTTACGTCAGAAAACAATGGTCTACACCATTGTTCGTATAATAATGACATACCTTTTTTCTCTCATTCAATCCCACGTTAACGTCTTGACAATTATCATTTCCGGATGTCTGATCTAACGATGATTCAATGCTTTTTATAAAATGCTTACGATAACGGTAATGATACTTCGACATAATAATCCCAAGGTTTAAAACCTTTTCTCACAGCTCAGTCTCTTCCTTTTTATTTTGAAAGTCAATAGATTTGAGGTCAGGTACGATAGAGATTTGAAAAACGAAAAATAAAAATATTAACACCCTCAAAGACACACATTTGCTGGAACGTAATCGACGATTCATACGAATTATTTTATTTTCAAGCCCCCCTACCTTTTTCTATCGTTTCTTGTATATTTTTGTCAAAGGAATAAATCTAATATCGATGTCATCGACATTATTGACACGTGGATCTAAAAATCGCGATTTTAAATTGCAAATCAGTAGATTCGATTTTTCCCAACTTGTTCAAACCCCTGTGACTTTTTTATCGTTCGTTGTACGTTTTTGTCGAAAGAATAATAAATCTAATATCGACGTTATCAACATAATTGACTCTGGATCTGAATATCGCGATTTTTAATTGCATCATTTGACTTTAAGGTCAATTTTATTAATCAAACGAAAACGATTATATTTTTTTATCTCGCAATCATTAGATTCGAGTTGACTGATATATTCGAAACAAAAAGATTACCTCGTATTGACTGAAATGATAAAGGCACGTTAATTACTTCTAATTAACATTATTTACGTGTCGTCGCGCGAAATGAGAATCAAAATCCTGTTACACTATGAAATCTATATTTGCAATGTGAAAATAGAAGAAGCAGAATAAATGAATTGTGGTATTGATAACTTGTTGGAATCGATTCTGTAGCTCAATTCAGAGGAACCGTTGAACAAGTTTGAGACAGTTGAGTTTAATTAATGCGAGAATCTAAAGAGAACGAGGTTCGATATAGACTCAAGTTCAAGGAGAGGAAGTTTCATCTGGGTCGAGAAAATTATACATAGAGTTCGAAACTCGGTTCTCGCTTGATGTCGAGAAGTGGCACAAAAAGAGACAAGAGACATTGCATTCATTCTGCTTTTCCTCAGATCCGTTGTCTTGCTCGTTTTTTCCTCATCGTGTGCAGTAATATATTCTTTATTTTAATTCTTTCTCTCTTTTTGCTTTTTTGTGTTCGGGAGGAGTGAGACAGACATGTGAAAACTTTCTACATTGCGGAGTCTCTTTTCTCACTCGTTCTCACGAGCACGTAAGAAAGTGCACATGCAACACTTACATTACGTTGAGAGAGCACGAGAAAGACACGAGCTACGGCGACGTAACTCGAGAGAGTGAGAAGGAGCAAAAGAATTGGCTTTTGGGTACAATCTCGAGGCTGCGCAGGTGGGTAGAGCAGCAAATTTCAACTCCGAGACAGAGAGGGAGAGGGAGGAAGATAACGATAAGCTCGCGAAACTCGAACCCACTGTTTCGTCAATGTCAATGTCAGTGTCAATGTCATTGATCGCAGCCGCGCGGTCTTTGAGCAGATGAGCCAACAACGCCGAAAAAATAAAACCAACAGTCTCGTAACTGTTATGACCCGAGAGTCGCGACAGTAATTCCGATTAAAAAACAGATTTGCAAAATGCACTCACGCACGTTACGATAATCATTCATTCAAAATTTCCTAATAATATTTCCAGACGATCAATGAAAAAATTTCCTTCATATATTATGCCGATTTTTAGTGGCTCAATTTTCAGCAATTTCATCTCTCACACACACTCAGCTAAAAATATTAATACACCAACTCATGGAGGTATATATACATAAAATCTCTACTATAATTTCCAACTTGTTCGTCACGGCAAACCGCTAGACGTTTCAGTTATGAAACGGGGTATGTGTTACGAAACAGCCGCGTCGTGAGTTCTCGAGGACGTAATATCGCGGGTGTTCTCCACGCGCGAGCTTCGCGCTGTGTCTTCAATGTAGGCGAGCCACGGTCTCGAGTACCGTTAGATTTTCTCTTAAGACGAGCCACATACACCGATTACACCGACAAATCCAGGCATACTGACGCAGAGATCATCGCATAGACAGGGAGAATGAAACAGAGAGAGCGACAGAGACGAGTCGGTGGAGAGACGAGAGCAACAGGTATACGTATTTGCCAGTCTCGAAACGCTTCGCTGAATTCGCTGTCACACTTCTTGCCGGAATAAGCTCTTAGTGCAGAGAAGATCAGAACACGGGGCACGGATAAACGTGAATAAAAAGGGGAATAGACGTGCGAAAGAGAGAGAGAGAGAGAGCTCTACTCCACATCGTAATCCGCACACTCCATAATATCGTGTAACGTGTACATAAAACACCTCAAGGCACACGACGGTTAATCAAACGGCAAGCCTCCGTCTCTTTTCCTCTTTAGTCCTGCTTTCCGTTTGCTTGTAAAAAAGAGAAGAGAAAAAACATATAAAGTAACGAACGAAATTGAATAGATGAGAACGAAAAATTTTGCATGATTAATTGTTGTTTGATTTATTGAATGGAATGCTCGTTCAATGTTGCGATTATCTGTGTATGTGGGCATCATGGTGTGCGTGTATAATATAATTTCACAATGTAATGGATACGAAAACCAGGAACATCCGTTTTAATCGTACGAATCATTATCTCAATTTCATGCTTGACAGATAGCAAGCTTTTCGATGCCTGTGAAGAATATCGAAACGTGTTTAGCACCAATTAGAATAATTATACAATCATTTGAATGAAAATGTTTTTTAATTGCTTCGAACATTCGGTGAAGAATATCACTGAAAATGAATAACACACCAAAGTATAAACTCACGTTATTATTCTCATTTATTTCAAACATTCCCCCGTAATGATGACCTTGATTTCTACCGGCGAGGATCACAGGAATTATCTTCCCACTGTCAAATTCGTCTCGTGACGTCTCTCAGGTACGCGGAGCGATATAAATACACGTTCGAAGTATTACTATAAAAATACCGTTCAATCTTCGCAATCGAGCTTCCCGTTACAATCATCATCACCAATATAAATATACGGGGTGTCCTGAAACTCAAAATCCATCATTTTTCGAGAATCTTATCATTCGTTTGAATAACAACTAAAAGATTTAATTTCAATTGAAATTTCTCGATTCCTACGAAAATTACATTTCCATCATTTTCCTTATTAATTACGAATCGTTGGTTGGTGTCGTTAACACGTTTTTCATAACCTCGATATTAGATTTTTCTCAACTCTTTGGAATTACATTGTTATTGCTGTTTTATTTGGTTGAAAGAAAAAAAAGTGAATTTCGAATCGGAGATTCGAGATTATTTTTTATTATCCAGCTTTTCAAATGTTTTGGTTGTTCAATTTTCAAGACCCTGTATATACAAATTAATCGGACGTTTTGGATGGACGTACTAAGCGAGCGTAACTCACAGATTGCGAGAAAATTGAAATAAAAAAGATGCGTCAGCGGAAGACAGAGAGCGAGAGAGAAAGAGAGAGAGAGAGAGAGAATTCTCTCGTCGGTCGAAGTAGTCTTTGGTAAGACTCCAGTAAGTACGGCTATACTATACACGGCCAAGGCAAAAGCCTGTTTTTCGAACGGTCCCGCGCGGCTCGAGCTGGGAGAAAGTGGTGTGTCCACGACGAGGTAACTGCGCGAAGAAGAACAGGAGAGCGTTTACTGACCTACATTACCCTCGCCCATCCTACCAACGTCGCAGCCGCCACCTAGTCCCCGTTGCCTTCGTCTCTCTTTCTCTCGGCACGGTTCGCTCGTTTAGCCGCTATATACACCGCGCACCGTCTTGTACCGTACTGTTAGACACTACGAGAGGTTTACACTCAAGTAAATAGACGTCGTTCTATCTTTCCAATGATCCTGCTATTTTCCTCCCCTCCTTTTCTCGCTTCTATCGGTAAATATGATTCTGTAATATTTTAATTCCATCACTATGAGGTTCCGGCGGATGAAACGAGCTACAAATAAGAAATTATGTCAATATGGTTGGATTTTTTTTTCCGACGCCCTGATTTTTGCCATTTATTTAAAAAAAGTGACGAAAGGATTACGATAATCGTGAACGACCCAAATTTTGGACAGTTCCGTTTTGCTACTGACTTTTCTCTTTAAATGTAGAAACGACAAGCTAATGAGATAATTGACTGATTAATACTATCATTATTATTTATATCCTTTGAAAAGTGATGAAATATACGAAAGATTATGAAAAACCATCAACTTTTTGCAAACTGGGTCGAAGAACATTTTGGCAAAATGCTTAATTGCACGAAATTTGACCTCAATAGTGTAACTTGATCGAAAAAATCAATCAATCTTTCTCCTCCACTTATTAAGTCTCCCGACTCCATTTTTCCGCCCTAAAGACTACCAGATAAATTGCCATTTTTGTTTGTTTTTGTCTTTTGTGGGCAATGTCTAGGACCGAGACACTCACGAATCAAGCGGCGACTAGAGTTAGCGGGAAAGGCAACAACCGAGACGATAGAGCGAGGAACTGAGAGAGGGAAAGAAAAAGAGAAAGAGAGACCTGGTGACCTACAAACTCAGCAACGAGAGGAAGGAGACTGAAATTATGTCACCAGCCAAGTTCAAACTATTGGACACACCATCGTGAGCTCTCAAAGTCCTCGCTCGTATTATATAGCACGTGTATTCCTCTCTCTCTCTCCCTCTTCTCTTCTCTTACTTTACTACTTGAGGCTTTTGACCTCTTACGTTTGAACTTGTCCCAAAAAACGCCAGTAAGCAACAAGTTGGTCACGACTTTATTTCGTCATAAAACTTTCAAAGTTTATGAAACTCGATAAATTGTCTTTTCTCTACGTTTTCTCATTATTTTTCTACTGCTGCAATTTTTATACTTTTATCTTTCCTGTGTCAAGTAGTTATGATTAAAAAAATTCCAGATCGCGCGATTTTTAAAGCGAGACGTACAAATTTTCAACAACCACAAATTTGCAATTTTACAATTCAATTGTGATTTTGTCGCCAAGGGGAAAAAGCAACGCTCATTCGGATCGCAAGAGTAAACGAAGAAGACGAAAGAAATAAATAATTATGTTTTATCATCGACAATAAATCGACGTGTCTAATTGAGGGCATCGTTTCGATTCATTTCTTTCGATTTCTCTCCCAACTATTCCAACAATCTCAATCCCCGAAAGAACTGCAGAATCAATTGCCTCGTAAAATAAATATAAATAAAAATGCACAACCTTTCTCTTCTGTAATGACAATGACTTTACGTGCCATGACGCATATTATGAAAGGAGATATCATCGTACCAGATAAACAGATACGATAGTCCGTGTCTGCATCCCACACGACGACTCACTGTGTGACGAAACAATGATCTCAGTCGATATGCATGAAGCATATTGGAGGATGCACGCAATGCGTTCGAGTAAACTCGCATGGACTCTCATTTTGATTGTTAACCAACAGCGTGCACGTGTGCATCTTTCATATTGCTTCAACAATGAGACTCTGGGGACTCTAATAGATTCTGTTATCGTGTGTGCACCGGAGAGGAAGAGAAATTGACGAAACGCTCCTTCACAAACTTTCAACAATCTTCCAGCTTTACTTCATGTAACGATATGTAATGTGAATAATTATCTACACAAACATACGAAAATATAGATTGAAAAAAAACGATGCAAACAGGGAATAGAAATAAAAGTATGGGATTCAGTCCACGTCGCAAGAGCATGCATGAAATCACTCGATCTACTTATTGAATCAACTTATAGAATGGATATAAAGAGACATTCATATAATTTTGTCTTACATCGTTGCTGATCGTCCAACTCCCGAGTCTACGTGATTATTGCACAAAGGATTGGGTTCGTCAATCCACATTAATATGCGTTAACAATCTCACGTAATTGATCGATACTTGTTAAGGGTTGACATGCATTTCAAAAAATTAAAGACAATGGATTGATCGGAATTATTTTGTATTCAACAATCTCCCACTTTAAATATTGTTGGTAAAATATTTCCAGGATCCAAAAACATGCGAGAAACTATGGAGGTGCTTTTTATCAAAAATGTCAGGCTGAACATCGTAAACATTTGATTTAGACTGATTTTGATGGAATCTGCATTAATTCAATAAATCTAATACAATATATAAGTGTACATTGGGTCAATCTGACCCAAGGCATTTTTCGAATCGTTGCATTTCGGTCAATGTGGATTTTCTGTTTAATTTTTAGGTGACACGTTTTTTTAATAAATTGTCCATATTTTATGAGGCTAAATTGATTTTTTTACGAAAACGAAAATGCCAAAAATTTCGTTGCCATTGAATGAATCGATGACGGAAAATTGTTCGGGTCGAAACGACCCAGTATGCACTGGAACGGTGAAATATCGAACAGTCTTTTTCTTTGTTAAAAAAAAAATATTTGTTCGAAATTGATTCCATTTTTGGCTACTCGAGGGATATTGAAACGCTCAATTGATTCCATTTAGTTTTTTCTCCCTCGGTTTTATATAAATAACTATTTTCCTTTATCTATTAGCTCGTTTAACCGCGAATCGAATAGCACAGAGCCCGTAATAACCAGGTACAGTTTCGAGGTCGATCGGAAGAGAGTCACGGTTGACGTTGCAGCAGCAGCCCGAGGTAGAAGTTCTTGGCTACTCTCGCCTGGGCTACGCAGATTATCATACGATCCTAGTCACAGGCGCACTTTCTCTTCGGCCGCTGCTCGCTTGCATACTCGCTCTATGTACACCGAGCTTTTTCATAGCTGCACAGGACATTCCGTGTTAAAATCTCCTGTGACCTAAATCATAGCAGAGTTGAGTTCTTGCGTGTCGAAACTTTCTTTCTCGATCGTTAAAATTTTGTTTTTAAGTAAAAAGAAAAAAACGTTGACAAATTATTTTTCAAGTGCATGAAAAATGACGTGAAATTAGATTTACCAAATCTGATCATCATTCGGATCCTCCAAGTTGCCCAAATCCTGCAAACGATGTCGAAATCATTTTCAACTCGAATAGTTTTGGAATTTGGATCGATTACTTCTCGCATCATCTAAATATCCTGTTCCACTTTTATGCAAATTTATAATTGCACCGACGAACAGCGATTTTGTATTAAAATAAAATTATCCTCGTTGGAAACGAGAAGAAATAATTTCAGAAAAAAATCCACTTGAATAAGTCCAATCGATGGACAGCAGAGCAGTAGATTTTGGAAAAAATACCAATCACGCGAACATGTCGAGCTGCGGCAGCGGACAAACGATATAATTTAAATACAAATTAGATTCGGATTCGAATAAACATCCTCGCGGTGTTGTTCATCGTATTGACCATGAAATTTAACCAACTGCTGTGCAAAAAGTTGAACAGACAATGAGCCCGAATGATCGAGAGTTTTTAAAATAAGATTCTCGACAAATTGAAACAACTCGACACTCGTTCGACCGCGGAGACACAAAAGTCGATGAAATTTCTATGCTAATTCGAGCATTTCCAATTTATTCAAAAAACAGAACTATTAAAGCTTTTTTTAAATGGTAATACGTGTCAAAATATATTGATGCACTGAATGGAATCTTAAATGAGATCCTGGGGAATCAAGGTCTCGATTAAGTCCACGAAAAAATTTCTCAGATCCTAATTAAACCTGCTCGTAGCGCTCTCGTTTCTCTCATGTCTACATTTTCGCAGACGTGCCATTTATTCGAATATTTCTTAACATCATAAATGAAATATCGCAAGTGGAGCATATTTCTTCGATTTTTTCTGTATGCACGAATGTAAACGTTAATTATCGGTTTGTGAGTGCGTCAGAGATTGACGAGGTATTGGAAAGTTAGTAGATTAACTTTGGTATAGGGGCATAACTATCGACAAGCTTTGACAGACGTTTTTCCCCTCGATATCGTGTAGCAAAGGAGAAAATAAACGAACTGGTAAATCGAAATGGAACATCTGAATCTTTCTTTCTCTCTCTCTCCTCCGTAGTTTTCCTGTCGCACGAACTGAAAAATATGAGATAATTCAATTGGTCGCTGCTTTCACAAACCTCTAAACATCGCTAATCGTTGTACTTGTAAATGGCTCACGAGCCCTCGTCATTCATTGTAATTTTCAATCGCACTTTTGTATCAAAGTGCAGCGCACCGTTAGAGGGCGCTCGTGCGAGAGAAAGCAGCGAAAAACAGGCGTCAGTAGAAACAACTTCTCTCACTCCGGACTATTCGAATAATTGACAATATTACTCTTTCTTTTCCCAACTACGTACACGTTCCTAACGGCAATGCACTTTCCCCTGAGCTGCTATTTTTATCTCGTTCTCTCCTCTCTTTTTTGTTGTTTTTGCCAATTCTTCTCATTTATTCAGTTCTGACTCCGACAAATTGATCAATGGAATTTAATAACGACCGTGAACTCTGTATCCATGAGATTAACGAGGGAAATTTTTCGATTGACTGAAATTAACTCACAAGAAAAAAATGAAAATTCTCATTTGATGATTTCGACGAAGTAACGATTTTTCCATAACATTTAGACTCGTTAACCAAGAAATCCTGGGTCAAATTGACCCAGTGTGTCAACGACGGGTTTCAAGACGTGAAATTTTTTTGTCACGCTTTTTTCAAAGAAAATATTTGATGTCAAGGGTTTAAGCGATCGATACATTGTGCCAAATAAATTGCTTGGATGGATTACGCCTCGGCGAATCCCTGGAAAGAAGCCCCCCATGATGTAAGCATGCATGGGAGATGGGAATGATTCATCGGATGTTTTGCCAGGTATTCACGGGTTGCTCACTTCCGCTCGACCTGCCGTGACTTTCCTCCGAGGGTTCCCCCACGAGACAAAACTGAGCAGCAGGACTCTCGTAAGAGCATATGAATGGCCCCTTAGCTGGCAAATCGATCAAGCGCGAAACGAGCGAATTCCCTTGACAACCAACGCTATAATAATGTCAACAACGACGACGTTATAACAAATGATAATAACAATAACTCGTTTTTGTAAATAAAAGTAAAGTAAGGGTGACGAAAAGAATTGCGTGAGCGAGTGGACCGGAAATGAGGTCGCAGACACAGTTTCGTGGTCAATTACTGGCGAAGGGGAGCGTCCATTCTGTATTCGCTCATCTTTCAGAACTATTGCAATTTTCCAGAACGATAAACAGAAAAAATGCAAATTGAGGCACCGAGCACGAGAAATAATTCTTAAAAATCAGAAAATTTTCCATTTTGCGCATCGCGTTAATTTTATTCGCCATATTGATTCGTTAACGAAATCATTTGAAGCTGCGGAATAACTTTTTATCTTTTTTCCCTATTTCCAGGCGTTTCGTCTATTCGTTTTTGGAAAATAATAAATAATCTTCTATACCGTGCTGTCCCATCAATGTCACGTAATATCGCTGAAACAGCGATACAACTACGTTTACAAAACGAAACGGTAATGAAGTAGGATGAATATAACTCTTTGAGCGGGGGAGGGAAGAGGGTGGACGACAAAACAGGCCAAGCGATTAGAAAGGTTTCCGGACGTGTACGCATATATATTTATATATATGCAAACATATAGATATAAATTTAATGCTCAGCTACGACGTTGATATTATGATAGTATGCTGAGAGAGGAGAGGAGAGCCGCGGGTTTATGCTTGAGCTCTCTTTACGTCTGAGCACTAAAAGTAGGTCTCTCCTTGCTTTGCTACGGTCCTCTTTGAATGTGCGACTTGAGAACGCGCTTCGCGAGACCGAGCTCGAGCACTTGACCCCGATATTCCGACGAGGTTCTTTCACCGTCGCCCAGGACTGTCCTCGCCTTTTCCTTCGCTCCGTCGACTCCTGTTCCATTTTTTTCCACAATTTCCGTATACAGTTGCATGATTTTTTTTGTTATTTTCATTTTCTACAGGATTCAAGGCGCGCAACGTTCGCGATTACGCTAAACGTTATTTTGAGGCTGCGTTTCATGATTTTCCAAATATGATCGTCATTTTTATTTTATAAATATGCTTCAGTGTATTTATTAATCGCGACGTTTTTCATGAATCCTCTCTTTGCAGCTAAAGGTCGAATTTATCTGGTATTTCATTTTTTATATACTCGCCGAACTATTCGAACGCGATAGAAATCGTGGGTACATTTGTGATGTTGGAAATTTTGTATTTTTGTGAGTTAAATTATTTGAGAAACCATCGCTTTTCGATGTTCTGTTTAGAAAAGCCTACAGGAGCTCGATTCAATTAAGAATGACGTTCATTAATAAACTGCTAATTAAAATACTCATTTCTAATTATGAGATCGCGTTTATTTTTATATTCATCAGCCTCAGACCACCCTGGTCCGTGTATTGGCCCTGAACTTGAGTAACACTTGATATTCCTCAGGTCTGTGTTACGAATGATGTTGCTATACACAGCAGCCAAGGCAGAGGATCGTTTTCTCTGGCTCACTCTCGCTCCCTCTCTCAATCTCTCGGTTCTCCCTCATTTCGGCAATCGGTCGAATCGTCTTTCACCCGTTGAATGACGAGCGAGTGTTACGAGAAAGGTTCAACGACTTTGAAAGTTTTTCGCTCGCGGGTTGGGTCAACTCTCGAAATTCCTTATAAACCCGCGTGCGGCCTCCCGGAGGACGGACAAAAATTACGAGAAACTACGTCGGAGGTCCCTTACGTTGAGTTCGTAATATGTCCGCTTCTTGTAACTCCACTACGAGCATGCCATTTCGAAAGTTTCGTGACGACACAAGAACCGAGAGTTCATTGCCATTTGAAACCATTTTCAAATCATTCCAATTAAGAAAATCTTTCCCTTTCGATTAAAAACTTCATTTCAGAATTCGTCACAAAAATATGAATTATTGATTTAAATATTTACATTCCCTAATAAAAAAACTCGAGAAATCTCTGAACAATCCAAAAATCTTTTTAGCAAAAAGGAAACAATATAAAAAAATATAACGCCCGCATGTTGGTCATAAAAATATCAGTCAGACCATTATTTTGTTTGTTTCGTTTCGAGGCAATTGATTTTTTAATTCGTGATTGTCAACAGCGATTCGAGAACGCACGAATGCACCGTCAAGCGAGTTTTTACTATCGCACATCGTGAACTGAATGTCACCGCAACTAGGTTAGACCGCTTGATATGCATGTGCATGTGATATTGTTGCATACCTATAAATAAGGTGAAAAATCTTATTTAGCAGTAAATGGTGATGTTGCGCACACGAGATTCCCGTCACGAGAGGCTCGACTTTCTCTCTCGAAAGCACACTTTCCTCGTGAAGTATAGAGCGTGCAACACGTTACTTGATATCGACAGGAAACTTGGAGATTATGTTTATTTTTTACATTCCCACAATAATACCCAGTTCTCAGCTGCCTGCAAGATATTATTTTCCATCGGTTTAAAATACAATTAATTGGAAGCACGCAATCCTTGTTTTTGAATAATTATTTAAAACCGCAGAAGACAAATAAATATAATTGAATGGAATTCGAAGTTTTTTCAGTACCGCGCAGCGAGGAATTTACGAATCACGTTAAAAGTCACGATTGCTTGAAAATGAATTTGTTCTATAGAAAATTCTCTGAAGGTTACGATTTACCAACCAGGATATTACCGTCCCGTAATTTCGCATGTCAGAAAAGTGCAAAAAATCTTCGCAATCTCTTCGGAAACTGTTGGCTTTGTGAAGGTAGAAAAATCATGAGGAAGCCGCAAGCGAATCTGCATCTTTTTTCTCCGCACTCCGGATGTAATTAGCCAAGCACGAATTAATGAGAAATTTTCTCTCCAATACAGAGCATAAACATGTATATAAACGGAAAAGATATTATATTTTGTTTTCTGAAGATTCTTATCGCGCGATTAATTAGTTGAAAATTTTTAAATGAATTCATTTTATTGAATCAATAATGGATTATCGATTTAATCAATTCATCGATTCGTTACAGACAACAAATGAAAGGCACACATTGACATTTCTGAATGATCGTTCAAAATAAAAGATTCTGCAAAATACTCCAATTCCAAATCAATGATCACGAAATAAATATTCAACGAAACAAACTTTCTTTCATTTCTCTGTACAAAGAGAAAATAAAGATGATGAAATTTGTCATGAAAGCGACTTTTGTTTACGAGGAGAAAAGTCGAATGACAATGAACATGGAAAATTAGTAAAATTGTGCTCGTTATTTCCGTACTTTTTGGCAGATTTAACGAAGATGATTAGTTCTCTCTCGAGAGTGCGATTGTCTCATAGCGATTACCAAAGACTGCAGCTCTCTCTTGAGAGTGTTATAGTAAGATGCGCAACTTTCATCGCGCGAGACTTAATGATGCGTGCTGGAAAAAAAACGATTCTCGTTGCGCATTTAGCTCCCTTGCAAAGTGCTGTATGAGGCTATTCTAGTATCGTCACATCGTTTGGACAAGTACTCGCGGCGCGTTGATGAGAAGATGCCGCTTTTCTCCTTTAGTTACAAACTAAATCAGTATGCGAGAGTGTGCGGGGGGGGGGGGGGGGGTNGGGGGATGTTTGCCTCGATTACAGCTCGGGATTTTTCTCTCTTTCTCTCTGCAGTTAAATGCGTAACCGAAGTATTGCGCGCGAGTGCACCTCCGAGACGATCATGCCACGTTGCACGCGATGCACTTTCATAAAACTTTCTGCTTTCCATTGGCAGCGCGCGAGAGCTGAATCGCGCTCGCCGAAAGAAAGAAAGAAAGGAAGAAAAAAGCGGAATCTCTCCCACGGACGTATCTAGTCCTCCAACCCCTTTCCCTTCTATTTTTTTGTCCTCCTCATCTCTTGCACAAAACCAGAACCCCCCCGAGAGACTCTCGGTCTCTTCTACGCCACAGATAATGAGCGAAACCTTCTTCTTTCTTTTTATTCATCACAACCGCAACAATGAACAAATTTTATGATGCCCGCGATAACTTGAAAGTTAACACGAAATAAAAGGGATTGAGATCCCAGGAGGAAGATTGCGAAGCTCTTTTATCCACCGGAGATTCTTTCATTTCGTGCAATTATGTTATTCCGTCTAATGACCTTGAAGTGCAAGAATTTATCCGATTGTTTTTTTCCTATTGACCGGAAAAACTAACGAGGAAGGAACGAAGATTCTTTAGAGAAAATCTCAGAATACATATTTTCTGTTATTTGGGAAAAAACGATTTTTTACCTTCCATAATTTATCGAACGTGCCAAAAATGTATCGAAACTTTGTCCCTGTATCGCTGGTGGCGAAGAAAATAAAATGCATATTATTTCAGTGTGTCACTATTGGATTCTCGTGTGTCCGGCTCAGAGATTTCCTCTGCGTTGTCCGCAGGATGAAACCCAATTGTCACGACCCGTGCCAACTAATTGACATGACGTTGTCTGTCGGAAGCTGTCAGGGACAATCTCGGGGAGTAAAAGGCTCGTGAGTTAGTGTGCGCGGGTAAAACTAGTTGCGTTGTAGACACAGAGAAAGAGAAAGGTGAAGTGCACAGCACGCACGCGGACGGAGGAACCGACGCCTTCATCATCGTGAAGAAAGTGCAACGACGATGACGCGACGCTCTTCCACATTGCTATTGCACTTGGTGCGCTCGTTTCTCTTTTCTCTCTCTCCTATTACCTACTTTTCTACGGTCTTCATACCTCTTTGAGCTTTCTATGTCATTTTTACCGATCACCGCATCATAACATTTTTCTATCCTTCACTTTTCAATTACCACTTTCCATTCAATTACGAAAAGATTGTTTAGATCTGTTTAGAACTTTTTTTTAATATGCTCCATTGTGGCAATTGTGGACAGTGATCAATTGGGTGTGTTTGCATTCGAATCTGTTTTCCATGCATTGCTGTCGACTCGTAATCGTTGACTTCTATCCGATTTGATCGATCGCCTCGGCTTCGATTCGCGAATATGCCCAGAATCCATATTCTCGTGATTTTTGGTTCTGGCAAGTTAATTGTCTCTGTTTACTCTCTCCCGAAAAGTTGCAGTTCGCGTCGAAGCGAATCCCTGCTTTTTGCCGCTCGTTAGTCGATTCTAATCGAGCACTATCGTCCGCTTCCTCATCCTCGTTTGCCTCCGCATCAAAACCTGCAGTCCGGTTCTGCAACTTTTGGTTTCTCTTTCCACCCTTTGCCAGTACTGCATCGAATCTCAGCTGCTGTCTGCCTCCGAGCAACTTCGTTTCATTTCGCTCATTTTTATACTTCGATAACCGCAGTTCGTCCCATTAAGCTCACTCGTACTTCATTCGGTTGTACATTTCCTATGCAGCCCAACGTTTTCACTTAGCAAAAGTCCAGCCTGCCTTCGACTTCTATTCAGCATCAGGAAAACGCAGAGCTCGCTTTCACGCGACCGCCATGATTGCGAGAAGCGCGTTGCATGCCGCTCTCGTATATCGACGTGCCCGTATTCCCGCGCTTCCGGTTTTACCGTCGATGCTTCAATCCTGTCGCTTTATGACTCTCCACGGGAACTGCAAAATAAAAGACACTGCGCAAGACCTGCCTCAACCTGCGAACACAGTCGCGTTCTTCCTTCGCGTCACAAAGTGACAAATAAAAACTAATTGCGAGAACTAATGAACGTAGTCTCTCCTAAACTTGCCTCGCGTACGCCAACAATCAGTTATATCCGACGCGTGTCCGGATGTAACGACCGTGTAACGCTCAAGGTGAGAGCTCTGCCAAGCTCCTTGTCCTCACATTGAAACCCTCAAGGTTTCTCACCGACCATATTAAACACAAATGCATCATTACAAATGAATACGAAGTCCCATTCACGCGATTCAACGTCTAATCATTGTCGTCACGTTCCCGCCGGAATTATCCGGAAAATCTTCTTTTTCAACAAATATCCGAGCGTCAATTTAACCCTAAAACGTGGTAACCAGGGGTCAAAAACTACCCCCAGTGGACTTTAAATCCCGCGCCCTTTCTCCCTTCGTTTTCCCGTTTTTTATCGTTTGACCGCATTTTTGAGTAATTTTTCACTTCGAGCCAAATTGCCCCAGGCTCACGTGATCCTGCATTGAAAAACGAAAAGAATGAGCCCAAGTTGAAGCTTTTTCGTTAAATTTTACCGGAGATATGAATTTTTCAAAATTTCAGTCATTTATGATCGAGCAGGTTCCCCGAAAAGGTAAAAAAAAATTGAGGTTACCGTTCTAAAACGGAGACGATAAAATACCTTCCAACTTGAATTCGGTCATGGATGGAAAAGTCAAAAATGCAGATGGAAAGTAGAGACGGACGATGGAACTTTTTGTCGCTGATAAATTTATGAATAGGTGCAGGAGATCCAACTAAATGGGACAAAAAACTCGGATAATTTGACGAGTTTATGTGTAGGTGGTATGTATGACGATGATTATTATATGTGCGCAACGCCGCATCGTGTCTTGTAATTTGCGCAATACCTTTCTCCCATTTAGATTTCTTGCAAGAAAGTTGTTCAACGCGCGAATAATACGGGGAGTTCAACGCGAAATTGAATGATTTTCGAATTGATGAGTTTCGTGATCGAATCGAAATAAAGGAGGCAAAACGAGGCGCGTGCACCTGCATCTGTTGCAGCAATCGATAAAACGATCGAGAACCGTCTCGGAAATCGTTGTATCGCAAAGAAACTTCCTGCCCAATGGAATCGTCGAAAGAAAAGATGAAAATTCATTCACGCAGTACCGAAAACTCTCACCGGACGTCAAGCCGAACGTAATAAACAGTTCTTACTTGCCTATCATCAGATCCATCAATTGCATATTTTGCGTTTTTATCGAATATATAAAGTTAACAGACTCTTGGTCGTTTCGTGATTTTTTTTCAGGCTAATCATCGCCAAGTTTTATTAGTTTCGCTACTGGCGAAATGCACTATTCCCTCGAGAGATTACTTCTCGCAATGTATAGATATAGAATATACAGATACATGTAACAGAGCTCGGAGAAAGATCAAGGAGAAAGAGCAGGCCTTCCCGGCTTGCACTTCCATCACGGCTTTCTAACGGCCGATGCATTTTTATGGCGCTCTCTCTATTCCAACTCGCGCTCTATCGTTCTTTTTCTCGTACACATTAGGACTCCGCGATGTACGTTCCTCAAACCCTCGCCGTATACAGCGCGAGGAATGTCCGCCAAGAAAACTGCACCAACGACATCAAGAAGGTTGTACAATGTCGCTGCACTTTTCCCTCTTTTTTAAGCTCCTGAGCACGAACGTGCGCTGCTGAGCTGAAGAAAGCCTGAATTCGTGAATACGAGAAAGAAGTTTGATTACTTCTTGCTTTTCCTCATCTTCCGCGAGATATTTCCGCGCTCGCATCCGGCACGTTGGTCGGTGGAGAAAAATCGATCGAAAAAGACCGCCACTTTTTTTGACATTAAAATTCACGGTCTATTTTTTTTTTTNCTTTTTTTTTTTTTTTTTTTTTATTGCAGATTTTTGTTGTTCGGTGTGACTGAGTTTTCACAGAGACATATACGAAATTTAGGATTTTTCCGTGCGGTATCAAACCGGAAGAAAATCAGCAGAAAAGTTTTTCCTCGGAATCGTTTGTTTTTCCTGTCGCAAAGTTTGAAAATTTCGAATTATTTCGTTCTTGTAGAGAAAAATTCAACTTTCAACGCGAATTTTAAAAATAATGGAAAAAGTACGTCGTAAATATTCGCAGCAACGCGAGGTTACGATTGTTTGGTTCATGTAATTCAATCGTCCGAGTGTGCTGCGCGAACGTAACTGAGAGAGGGAGTGACGTGGATTTGTTATAAACTAAGGCACGCGCGAACTTGCTACGAATACGCACGTGTAATAATGGATACATGGAGATTTCCGTGTGCGAAATGACTCCAGAGATGATGATCATTTCCGCGCAATTTCGTGGATCAACGAATCGAGTTTATGGTAAAATTAATTTATTATAAAAAAATGGAGAATGAAGTTTTTGTTTTGTAGAAAATTTGAAAGGATCTCAAAAAATGATGACAACTTTTGGTTAATTGCTCATTAATTATTGCCATTGGTGTTTGCAGTCACTGAAACGTTTGGATAATCAAGAACCACGATCTATCCAGCTAGAGAAAACGTTAGTTAACTGTTTTGCTATAGAGTTGCTCGTACCATTCCAGCGACGGATGTAATGTCATACCAAGTTGGTTACAACACCGTGGCTTATCGTTCCAAATTGTTTAATCTAATTGTTTCATTCTCTGCTGCTCTTGGTCAGCCGTGAGCTCGATCTTTCTTTGCATATAGATATATACCACGTTCTATTAATAATACCGCGTGAATCACGAGACACATATTCCGATAAGCGAGTCCGGGAGATTGTTTTTTATTTAACAAATCGCTGCATGTGCGTTAGAAACTCGAATTAATCATCGTTCTCGTTAAATATCATCTCAAACGTATACTGTTGAGCAGCAGCTTGAATTCGTGCGGTAAATTAGACGCGGCGATGAGGACCTACGCTTAATTCATTACCAAACACTGATGAACGTTTACAGCTCAAGGATTTGTCATCTTTTGGTCCAAATTCTTATCTTTTTATAACATTTTGTTAATTTTCCTGAGGAAAATAAATTTATTGAGTTTCATCCAAAGTATGGAAACGTGCTGGCATTTTTCACGACAAGCCCGGACACAAATCACTTGGCTCGAAATTCTTTTGACAATTGATTTTGTTTCGTTTTATTTATCGTCGATGCAGGTTTCTTTCGACACGTTCAATTGCGTCTCCACGAAATTTGTATCATTGCATCAGTGACACATTGAAGAGAAAAATAGACGAGAGTACTTTTTGCTTTGGAATTCTTCGATGGACTGGACCCGAAAATTCCAAAGTTTAAAGGGAGCGATCCACCGAAGGAATGTTCGACGATGCGTCAGCGAGGTCCATTTTAACAGCGTTAAGCACCATGGGTTTTAAGCCCTTTTTTTCAAAGTCCTCTTACGCGGAGATGGCGCAAAAGGAAGACGAGAGAGGTAAGTGCGCGAAAATAACCGATGAAGCTCGCTCGGATCGTTGATGTATCCACGCATAGCGCATAAGTGGAGCATCAGTTACTTCGTGGCCGCGAGGTCCTTTTATGTCGTCCTCGGGGCTGTCCGATATCCGAGGTCCGTCCGAGTATTTATGCAACAATAGATTTAGACGGTGAGTGGACCACTGGGACATGGAATTGCGCGGTGAAGGAATGAAAAATCGAGCATGACATCCGTAACGGAGCAGTAGCGAGAGGGAAAGTCTCGATCACTACGTCGAAAAGGAACTTGACCCTTGACGTCGCGAGAAGCTCTGTCGAGTCTCTGAGAGAATTGCTATGTTGCAGTTTTGCTAAGAATAGATGAAGCGTCGTTACGGATTAAGACGATGCTGTATTTTGAGGTTGGTGAAGAAATCTCCACGGTAATCGGTCGACAAGAAAAACTACTAATTTGCTCAATTAAAATGAAATTATGTTAGAAAAATCCAACGACTTGATTGCCAATTCGATGTCGTTGTCGATAATAATTTAGCTTCACACTATTTTTTAGTATTATCGCGAAAACAGAAAATGAATGACCCGCCAGGGAACGAAAAACTTCTCGAGAATAATCAGCTAATTGCGATGGCAATTATTTCTCTTAATTGCGCGACGTTACATGCTGCTCTCGGGTAATAATCTAATCGAAAATCCACCAAATTATTGCGTTAAAAAAATCGAATGTGCTTTACAAAAAAACTCAAAAAATTTGGGTACGACGATGAAGGAGTGATTTTCGAGAAAACTAAACACGTGTCTGACTTTTGCCACGTGTACGGGAAGTCTATATACTCGATCGGTAAACTTGACACAAACAACAAAGATGTTTCGTTTTATTTTTATTTGATCGGAAGCAGAAACTGTTGTTTGTGTGTTTGTTTTTTTTAAATCCACGATCGGGTGCAAGTGGATCGCAATTTGACTGTCGAAATCGTGAGACAAGAAAGTTGTACGAGTTTCAAAGTCCTCTCGACAAAGTGCGACGTTGATCGGCACGTGCGCGTCCTCGACACCTCTCCCGAGATACAAAATTCGCCATGTTTCCTCAACCCACAACACATGCGCACATATACGCACGCGAATCTGCAACCAATGTCGTTAAATGTTGTAATACGAATGTGTGACGACGCATAAGTCCAAGGGCCCCAGTATGTGCGAAGCGTGCAGATTCCTAAAGTATTTCCGGTTGCTAGTTATGCCCCGTGCCAAACCACGATGCTAAAACTTCATCTATACATATATACCACTGACTCTCGTGGCGTCTACGTTTTACATGCACTATTTATGTGCAGCCTGCATGTATATAAATGCTCATGCATATAGATCCATAGGTACTACGCTCGTTAAACCCAATTGCGTAATACGCCACGTAAATATCGAGGAGCTCTCGAATCTTCCGCCTGACCACCTTCGGATCGCGTGCTATATAAATACATCGATTCCGCACGTACACTCGAAACAAAATTTTCTTAAAAAAGATGGATATTTTGTTCGATGCGTTCGACTAAACGTTTTTTTCGAATAATCCCAAAAATAATGTCAATGCAGCTAAAAAAATTTTAGAAAATCTCTTCGGAAGCAAATTTTTGTCGTTCCACTCGTAAATTTCGCTGACAATTCCGTTAAAAACAAAATATACTGCCAAAATAACGGAAATCTTGAAATTATCAAAAAATATTTAGTTCACCGTGTTCAACAAAAAATCGACGATTTTTAACAAAATTTTATTCCCAAATGTATTTACTCCGAAATCACTATTTCTTTTTATTTTGCTATTTTCAAACTCTAGTTCCCAAACGAATTGACACTTTTCCATTCCGTCCGACTATCTTTCGAAATCTTTATTTTCTTAATTTTTATTACGATATTTTTCAACTGTTTGAGGAGTAGCGGATTTTTCCTTCGCACGCGTTGCTACGAATATGAGGAGAAAATCAGACGGAAAAGACAGCAAAACATTTGTAACTTCAAGGCGGAAGTATGAAAGATCGGGCGTGCTTATCGCGTATTGAGCACCAAAAAAAAACACCGACCCAAGGTATAAATGACGGAGAATTCCATGAGCAATAGTGCAACGATTGTTCGAAATATAATTCACGAGATTGCGACGTTATTAAATATCGGACGTCACTCCAATTTGCGTAAACGAGTAATTGGAAGAAGAAAAAAACATTGTGAGAGCTTCGTCGTCGTAGAAAGGATCGAAATGGAAATACGATTGCAATTTGTCGTGCAACTCGAAAGCACAAGATCGTAGAAATGATTTTTGTATTTATTTTGCTCATTTTTTTTTTTTTATTCGCTTCGATTCATATTTATCGTTATTATTGCTGAGATTATTGTTGCTATGGTTATTGTTAACGTTTATATGTTTGTTATTGTTATGCACGGTGTAATTATCAGGTGATTTAGAAGCATGGGCAATCTTGCCAGTTTACCCTGAGGCAGTCAGGGTCGTCACGATCGAATGACAAATGAACACCTGCATGGATTGCATATACACGTCGTGTTTTCTCGGACCCCCTAAGTAACACGTTACATCGAGAGACTCTCCTTGCTGCATTAGATATATCTCCGGTTTGCGAGAATTTACGATAAAAAGGCAATATTTTTATGTTGCCGCGTTTTCTGTATGCATCTGCATGTTTATATCGTAACTGCATGCCTGCGAGATTAGAGAGAATTTAACGAAAGGGTTATTTTTTATTTATGCAATATTATTCGCGTTTGCATGTCGTTAGAAAAACTGATACTCTCTGATCGTCATGTGAGCAATTGTTAACCTTTTTCTTTATGTATTCTGATCGGGTTTTTGGTGCAGCTTCAACATTTTCTTTGTGTATCTTCATCTTTGTACATTTTGTGAAATAGAAATGTTAATAATTACGAGACTGCAAGAAAAAAGAAGCGTCAACGTAAATCCCTTCGTGGCTGAAAAGGTCGACACGATTGAGAAATGGAAGGAGACATTTTGACAATTGCAGCTTGGCTCAATGGTCATCGATTGCAACGCTGTATGCAGCAGGAGAAAATAGAGATTTGCAGTCTTGGATGACGATACCGGAAAACCCTGAGAGTCTCTACGATCGCAGGCGTTTTATCGACCTTGTGAATTTTAATGGTGAATTTAATTCTATCGTTAAATTCTAAATTCTCGTTGCGTCTATTTTCTAGGCTGATCTTCCGGCGAATCGGCCTGCACAACAAATAGGAAATGTGTTGAATCAACCAGCATGGTCAATCGACGTTGTCCAGAGAATTTAGAAAACGAAAATCAAAGAAATCAAGAAAATCAAATCATCTGCCAATTTTCATTGCTTGATAATTAATTAGCGAAAATCAGCTCAAAGTTGACCGATAATCACTCGGTCGACGAATGAATTTTTCTCTGTCATTGCGCAACTACAACTCAAAGGCGATGATCAATGAACGCTGCCATCAGTGTCACAGAAAAATCGCTTTTGTTTTTATTTTCGTTAAAATAAAAAATCTCTCAAGCGCAAATCTTGCAAAAACAGCTGAGATAAGAGCCGCTGGATACAGGAATAACAAGTTGAATAGCCGTGGACTTGTTTCAACCTCGTTCTCTCATCCTCTCTCCGCGGGCGTTATTACATTACGATTCCTCCAAAGTGCACTCCGATAAAACCAGTGATGCCTCGCCGAACGTTCATTGTGGATTAAAATGTGGATATCTCGTTGTCAAGCGCATAAAAAATATTTTTATTCGGCGTGCTTAATGTACGGGATATTCGACGTGAAATTCGACGTTTCTCATTGCCAACAAAGAACAAAATTTTTGCATCTTAAGACTTTAGCAGAAAATGTTAATTTTCAAAATGCTTTGTAAAATACTTTGTAAAAAAATTTCAAATAAATTCTCTATTGGATGGCCTTAAGTAAATATCAAAATAACTCAGTCTGTGACTAAGTTTGTTTCAAACTATTTAACAAATGATTCATAAGACTTGGACAAAGAAAAAAAAAAAATTAGCACCCACGTAATAGTATATTCTTCCGCGAGTTCTGTTCAATTTATTTGTCGAGATAATCTGAGAGCCTTTGTGGCTTAGAAATTTTTTATTCATGCTCCATGTGGTATTTAATGGAATTCTGAAAATATGATAAAAATAAATAAATTGATACAAATTTGTTGAAGAAAAAAAATGAGCACTCACGTAATGGATTTTTTCGTCGAGTTCTGTTTAATTTATTTGTCAAGATAATCTTAGAGACAGCTTCATAGAGGAATTCCTTTACACTATCAGTTCTGCACACATATTGAATTTTTCTTTGCACTATCTGAGATATATATCGAGTGTACTACATCTAAGAGACCTTGTCTGGTTGAGGCATACGTAATAATTCCTCCTAACTAGCCCAACAACAAGTTTACTAAGAAAAACTACATAATGATAAAGTAAGTGCGTACAATTTATAGGGGTAGGTCACGTCATTGAATGATTATAAATTCTCCACTACAAATCGTTTTATCAATTAATCTCTAACTACATAATTAAATTGAATTGACTGAGCACTGATAATCATGGAAATGGTGTAATATTAATTCGCAATATCCAATGAATACGCAAAACAATAATTATCCGACGTACTGACCCTAATGAAGATAATCAAGTAGCTTGATGGAAAGTTCGTTAATTAGCATCGATTTTCATCAAACTCTCAATTGCACGTCTCCCTCAAAATATTCAGAAGCAATCACCAGAATTTTTACTCTCACAATTGTTTATAAATAAATTCCAATCCTTCGGGTGGTTTTTTTACGGAAATAAAATGTCGTGGAGCTTCGGCAATTGTTACTCATGGGACCTTTTAATTTCCAACGCTACTCACTCGACGTAAGCGCCTCAGTTTTGCTGATAAATTATCGGTAGATTGTGAAAACGTGTAACACCCAAAGTAGCTCGGGAACAATGTCGTTGACACCCACGTTTTACATTTTAAAAAGCTATGGATGAGAGAAATACAACGAGTCTGACGTTTGGTTGATTGGTTGGGACTGGCGAACGCGCATTTGAACGCTGCTTTCCCTTCGAACCTCGGAAGATTCCGATTTCCACAAATGCACAGAACCATTCGGTGCCAATCGTGGAATCAGGAGCTTTGTGTTTTTTTCGGGAAAAAAACGCTAAACTTACGAATACGATAAAATAGAAATTCAAAAAAAAATAAAAAAGGGAACATTTGCGCTGTAGTTGAGTCGAGGCCAATGAACGATATTACGTTGGGTGACCATGCGAAGTCTAACCACACGCGTTGCATGACGAAAAGACAACGTGTGTCGTCTGTTCATTATCTGAAACTTGGTATTCTTCGCTGATAAAAAAAAGCACTGGCAGAATCGACGAACAAAAAGAAGTACGTGGCACGATGACGAATCGCATTAATAAGCATCGACGAATAAATATTCTTTTTATAATAAACGACGAACAATGGGTTGCTCGAAGCTCATAATTGAATCAACATTTCTTCATCAATCGCGAGGAGGGAAGGATTGTGTTAAGATTTCACACTTCTCGCCATAGGTAAGAAAATAATTGTTATTTTATTTTGTTTATTTGGAAAATTGGAGAATTTAGTTGAAGAAAAAACGATCAACTCCGCTTTTTTAAATTGAATCGTCTTTTTCATGATTTTCCCAAAAATAATTGTATCCGGGCAAAAAATCAAGCAGAAAGAGATGAAAAAAATGGCAAGAAAATGAAGAACGATGAAATTTTGTTTCATTGTTATTAAGCAATGAGAGATAAAGGCCGAAAGAGTAATTTTTGCAACGATGATGCGATCGAGGATAATAATGATAATAACGGTGGGAGAAGTTGCAACTCGCGATGGAGACTCGGTAGGTAGGGCCTTGGGGCGTACTGTCCTTGACTCAGCACAGTTACCCCGACTGGCGCGTTCGCCGATGTGACGTCATTCTGCATAACTCGCCTAATTGCATCGTTGCTGTTGCTGCTGCATAGCCCCCTCAGTCGCTGTCGTTTATTTCCCCCACTATCTCTCGTGTGTGTTGTTCTTCTTTTCCAGCAGTCGATTCCCGACGTGCCATCTTTTTTCTTCCTCCACTTCGGTTTCTTTGTTTTCCGCTTTCTCTCTCTTTCTCTCTCTCTCTCTCTCTCTTTCTCTCTCTCTCTCTCTCTCTCTCTCTCTCTCTCTCTCTCTCTCTCTCTCTCTCTCTCTCTCTCTCTCTCTCTCTCTCTCTCTCTCTCTCTCTCTCTCTCTCTCTCTCTCTCTCTCTCTCTCTCTCTCTCTCTCTCTCTCTCTCTCTCTCTCTCTCTCTCTCTCTCTCTCTCTCTCTCTCTCTCTCTCTCTCTCTCTCTCTCTCTCTCTCTCTCTCTCTCTCTCTCTCTCTCTCTCTCTCTCTCTCTCTCTCTCTCTCTCTCTCTCTCTCTCTCTCTCTCTCTCTCTCTCTCTCTCTCTCTCTCTCTCTCTCTCTCTCTCTCTCTCTCTCTCTCTCTCTCTCTCTCTCTCTCTCTCTCTCTCTCTCTCTCTCTCTCTCTCTCTCTCTCTCTCTCTCTCTCTCTCTCTCTCTCTCTCTCTCTCTCTCTCTCTCTCTCTCTCTCTCTCTCTCTCTCTCTCTCTCTCTCTCTCTCTCTCTCTCTCTCTCTCTCTCTCTCTCTCTCTCTCTCTCTCTCTCTCTCTCTCTCTCTCTCTCTCTCTCTCTCTCTCTCTCTCTCTCTCTCTCTCTCTCTCTCTCTCTCTCTCTCTCTCTCTCTCTCTCTCTCTCTCTCTCTCTCTCTCTCTCTCTCTCTCTCTCTCTCTCTCTCTCTCTCTCTCTCTCTCTCTCTCTCTCTCTCTCTCTCTCTCTCTCTCTCTCTCTCTCTCTCTCTCTCTCTCTCTCTCTCTCTCTCTCTCTCTCTCTCTCTCTCTCTCTCTCTCTCTCTCTCTCTCTCTCTCTCTCTCTCTCTCTCTCTCTCTCTCTCTCTCTCTCTCTCTCTCTCTCTCTCTCTCTCTCTCTCTCTCTCTCTCTCTCTCTCTCTCTCTCTCTCTCTCTCTCTCTCTCTCTCTCTCTGACGTGCTATAACTTCTTTTTGCAATGCAGTTCGAGGATCGATTCGCTTCTTTGTCCTCCTACTCCGACGACTTCTCGAACCAACTCGTTTTATCGTTGATTTTTTTTCCAAAAGCTAGGTACGATTTCTTGTATCGATATTTCTTCTGCTTATTGCCCATTTTAGTAGTCTCTATCGTGTTAGTCTCGTCCTCCATCTCTTTGTATTTTTCCCTAAATTTATCGTTCGGGATTCCTGATTTCTTTAATTCTATTTTCTATAATTTATAATATTTTTTTTCATATCCTTTGCAGTTTTTTACGTCAGAGTTTGCAGTCTCGTTACTTCTTTTGTTTTTATTGCTGTTGCTTTATTTTACGCTGAGTTTCGTTATTAATTTTGGATATTTTGGGAATGAGGAATTTTCCGTGGTCCCAGACTATTTGTCGCAAAAAATAATGCGTTAATTTATCTGTTCAACCTTTGAGACTCCTTCGAGATATTGTTGTGAGTTTTGGCTCCGGTTTTTGTTCGTTCCTTTTTCTTATTTCCTTACCTGTTTCATTCCAGTCGCAATTTTTTTCTTCCTTTGCTCAGTCTTGTCCTTTTCTTCTTCTTTATTAACGTACGATTATATTATTATCTCACCTTCTCTCATTTTAGCTTCTCGGTATCCCGAAAGTTAGGAAATTCCTTTTCTCGTTCGTGGGGTTTGTTTTTCTCTTGTGTTCGCGTCTACTTCTCAGTCTTGTTTAACTCCTCAGTTTCTCGCCTCTCCAGTTTGGGCTTTTATTTTTCTTCGCAGTTAGGGAATTACTTGTTCTTTACTTTCATCTTCTTCTTCATCTTCTTCTTATTCTTGTTCCCGAGCTCCCCTCATGGCCATCACCTTATTCTTGTTTCCCTTTCTCTCCATCCTGGTTTGCCTTCTACTCGTTTACTTTTCATCTTTATTTTCTCACCTTCTCTCTTCTGCTCCTTGTCGTCGAGTCTTCTGCCGATCGTTTTTGTTCCATCATTTTTTTCATTTCGTCCCGCATCCAGCTTTTTCTCCCCCAAATCGTACACCGTGTTTCTTTGTTTCTAACCAACGAGCGACTAAGCCTCCGCGAGCTTTGCTCACGTTTATTTGTGTGTGTTTTTCACATTTTTGTGTGTCTCGTTATCCCCGTTTGTTTCTTTCATCGCTATTTACGATGCACGCCAATTCAACACTTTTCCAAAGAACTGCACGGCGGACGCGTGTAGAAAATTCCGGTAACGAGATGACTGGACTTTTGTGACTCGACTCTCCCCTTTCACTTTTTCTTCACACACTTTTATCTTCTGTACTTGCTCGAGTTTCCATGGTTCTTCGCCAGAGCCCGCGTGATGTCATAATTATATTCGCTTGTCCGTTTCGTCAACGTCATCCGTACGCGACCCTATCCGCCTTGTGCGCAGAGCATTGCACTCTTTCTATGCACTCGATCTGTCCCTCTCTTTCCTTTTTTCTCATTCACTCGACAGATACATGCATCGCAAGCAACGACGATGAGACAGACTGACGTCAGATCGCGAGGACGAACTCTTTTTTTCTCTGACGATTTTATTTCGATCGATTTAATGGCTTGGAAAGAAGTTTATTCCAATGGAAGAAACTTCACATTTGAAGTAATCGCGGAGTATAGGAAAATGAAGTACTGACGATGCAGTATTTTTAATGGAATTCGGAAAATATGGTAAAAACATATTTGCAGAGGGAAAATAATGGAAAATTTATGTTATCGCTGTGTACATGGACGAGGATTTAATTCGGTGATTAAATCGGACAATTCTTTGTCCTCCCGGAACTCGTTTACGTTTTCAATCGTTATTTTATTTTATTAACACTCGAGATACGACTGGGCGAACGAAGGTAAACGAGGATAATGAATGGTCATGGGTGATGCATTTTTTCCCCAACAATTGCACTGGAAAAAAATGCATTGCGTTATGTGCAGCAGCGAGGAAGAGAGAGAGAAGGGAAGAGCGCCAGACGCGTGACCCTGGACGATACAGAGGCGCACCTTCAACCCGACGAGTTCGAGAGATATAATAGAGAATAAAAAATAAATAAATGAAAATAAAAGGAGGATCGAGCGGAAAATAAAAATAAAACGAATGAGAAAGAGACGAAAAGGAGACGAAAATATAAAAGATTCGACCCTGGTGGTATAAGTCGTTGCAGCCACGATTGCAACCTCGTGTATTATATAGTTATGCTATACAGACGATCCAAACACGCAGAGTGAATAAACACACACGCAAAATGCAGGCGCCTTCGACCAGGAGTCATCGACTTGCATTTGGCTTGGCCTTCGACTATTAGTGAACCGACGACGACCACGATGCCCCAAACGATCTGCTTTCTTTGTTGGACCATTACGACAAAAAAACATCCCCTCTGCGATATCTCTTATGTATGTTCGATCAAGTTCAAGTCTAGATAATATAATCTGCACGAACGTCTGTCTACATACAAAAGTGCCTAAGCTACTTGCATCATCTCTCGAAACGCAACAGTGACGATCAATCCACTAACTTCATTCGATCAGAAAGAACTTCATCGGGCGAGCTTGATCGACGATAAAAAATTCGACAATTTTTATAATTTAGGGACGGTGTGTGGCAACGATGAATCTAAATTTTTGTCTTCAGTTTTTGTTACATACAAAATATTTTGCGAACCCAAGTTCATTAAAAAAAAATTGTTACAAATTGACCGAAGCTCAATTCAAGATTTTCTGAGCTGATCTGTATTTTTTGGATAATAAACGAAATTTCGAAAAAATTTAACGAGCGATTTTGTTTGAAAAAGTGAATCTTCACTATTTAGAAATCGAAATATTCAATTTTGAAAATTGCAACTTTTAACACACGCTCTTATGAGAAACTACTGAAAAATGTGATTTTTATAAATATGTAAATATCTCGACTTCTGCATGGTGAAAGCTTTTAAAAATGCGCCAGCTATTGCACGTCCTTAAGGGAAATTACGAATCGTCATCTAACACGATCGATCTTTTGTCAAAATATCAAGGGAACAAGGTCCTCGGTTCTGAAGCAACAGCAGTGTCTTGGGCTAATGTATGTCCGGGGACAGAGACCATTCCATTTTTGGCGTTTAATTAATCTGATACTGATATCGATCTTAGTGGATGTGCGATGTTTTTCGAAGAGCATGAGACGCAGAGTTGCCCTTGGAAGTTGTAGGGTCGTCGTCATCGACAAGAGTGGGCATCGTGTCGAATGAGGACGCCTTGTTTTCAGATGGAGAGAATGAGAGACACCCCAAGAGAAGATCTCAAGAGGGCTGGACCATCGGGCAGCATTTAGCGCGAAGAACCAGCAGAGTTCTTGGGCAGTCAGACTCCAATGGGTTGTCTCTTTCTCTCGCTTCCTCTTTCTCTCTCGTTCGCAGATGATAATAAAATTTCTTCTCTTCTTCTCTTTCCCATGGCATATGTGCATGTGCGGAGAGCAACGCCGAATGCGAAGCAAAGAGAAAGACAGAGAGAAGGAGAGACTCAATGGGTGACCTTGACAGGCGCAATCCTTTAACAGAGTTGCATGGTCAATGTTCCAGGGACCTTCGCCGAGGTTCTTTCCCATTGCCTCGACGTCGTCGGCTCATCGTGCCAGTCATGGACGGCCAAACCATGAATTCGTCCGTAAAACATACACAGCTTTCGTTAATTTATCTGATCGTCGTATTTTTTTCGATCCTCACAGATTTATGAAAATGGAGACAAAAATATATTTAAATTTATAAACCTCTCCATTTTCATTCATTCCACTCCGACCCCAAAACTTCTTTTGCATCGTCAATTTCGATTCCGAAAAAAAAACCATTTTCGTATGTTGAAAAAAAGGAGTAAATTGTGCAAAGATTCATTTTAATTGAACCCGAATTGGAACGAACGAAGTGCAAGTACGTTACGTGTTTCAAAATACTTGGATGCAGGACAACACGTCGTTCGTGCCGTTTATGATTTACAGGACATTTGCCAGAACAAAAAATCGAAGCGAATGCAAGAGCATTAGGGAAAGACTTTTGTACTTGAAGTGATTTAGAAAAAATACTTGAGTTAATGAATCGCGAGCTATATCTGGAGGTTTGAAAAATGGGAAAATGACCAACAAAAATTTGAGTCACAAACCCAACTGGGAAAATAAATTGGTGACCGAATGGACATTTATACATTATTTTTTAAATCGAACGATCATTAAAAAAGAAGTTTTGGAATTTTCCAGCTCATCATGAGTTTTGTTTTTTTTTTCTACTTTTTTTTTAAGGTTCTCCTTCGTTAAGGACGCTTAATTATTCATAATGTGACCGACAGCGATGGGTTCGCGGTCGGTGCGTGGCTCCGGCGATCACCCAAGTTAAGCAGCACTGACTGCGGTCAGTACTTGGTTGGGTGACCGCTTAGCCATGTACCGGCTGGCGAATCGATCGCTGAGCGGGAGGCAGTTTTCACTGAGTTTCTGATGGAGCTATCCAACTGAAACTCAGTGAAAACATAGCCGCCTGTATCGGCCAGGGTTTTCCACAGTTTCCCCTGGTCCTCGTGCGAATGCGATACAGTAGTGCATTAGGAAAGAGTGGCTGTGGGCAACACTCTGGGGGGAACTCCCGGAACTCAGTGACAGTGGGGACTAAGTGGGGTTAAAGGGAAGGGATCGTAAAAACCTGCAAGGGTATACGCAGGAACAATAATAAATAAATATTCATAATGTGTCTTCGACAAACTATGTGCTGCGAGTTCCGTGAAAAAACAGTAAACAAACCATCCTAGACAATCCCATTGAAGCTCACGCGTAATCCCTTTCGCTCTTTCTCGCCGCACGTCTTTATCAGCATCTGCCTCCGGTGCATACTCGTGCACACTTTAAAGCAAGTATATACAACGCACGTTCGAACACGATATGCGTGACCGATACACCTGCCTGACACTCGAGACTAACGATAACTATAAATATTCCGTAGAAATAAAAGTACCAAGGAAATCAGGCTTTCCTTTACAATCAGAATTTCAAGCTTCAACATTTTTCTCTTTCGTTGAAAACTCTTTTGTTGAATTTTACGGGAGATATGAATTTTGAAAAATTGGGGTCATTTTTGACCCCGGATTATCGAAATAGGCAAAAAAAATAAGATTACCATTCTAGGGTTAAAAATCTGCACGTACTTTTGGACTGTGCCACCTCAAATGCAACAAAATCGATGGAATTATCCAAAATGCTAAATCAGTCGGGTACGAAGTGCACCGGAAGAAATTTTGCATTTTTCGTGAGACTTCCATTTTGTTCGAACGAATTCGAGGTGTGAATGCATGTCCGATGGAAATCTGTATTGACTCGGCGTCATACGCACGTAGTAATTGGATAACAAGTATTTCCAGTTGTTTCAATTGCGTCCGGATAAATATGCGTGAAATAATATGTTCCTTATCGTCCTTTCTCTTTTCTTTCAGATTGTACGACTTGAATTGCACAATTGAAGCCGAGGTCCAATGGTTTTGGAGGGAAAGGAATTTTTGATCGAATGTGTCAACGGTACAACGAGGCTGGATCGATCGAATTGGCACAGCATAGTGAAAGGAGGTGAAAAACTCTTGCAGTCTATGAAATGGACGATATTTAAATATGCCACGTTGTCAGAAGTAACATCGAAGATAAGACGATGTGAAATTCTTGACGTGTCGTGCCCGAGATAACTTTTCCCTCTCAAATATGTTGCACACTCTAGTTTTATCTTGGTTGCCTCTCACCAAGCATGCATAAAGAGTGACCTGAATCTTATACATTGACCGTCATTTACGATTGGCCTGGAGAAAAGTCGATGCAGTTTCGAACGCATTTTTGTTGCGATCTCGACTTTACCTACATGCATTCATTCCAACGGGGTCGTCGTCTATGCACTCGAGCGAATACGTTTTTTCCATACATTTCATGTTCCATCTCACTTGCACATACTTCGCGTAATGTCCGCGATGGCTATCCTTATCTCGAACGTTCGATCTAATGCTTCTGACTGAATTTAAAAAGCTCTCACCAAGTTCTTTGGCAGCAGGATATATTCAAGAACGAAATGGGCCAAGAATAAAGAACACTTGAATGTGAAAAACGGTAAGCTCGGGAGTAAGAACCGGATGGGGATTGTATTTTTGGGATTTTTAGCACCACCTAAAAATGCATCGACTATCACGATCGCACATCAGTCGAATTCTTATTCCACGTTCTCCTTCTCGTTGCCTCTTTCTTCCATATCCTCCTTTATTACTATATTTATTTACACATTTGAAATTCGCTTCCCGAGTTAATAAAAAGGAGAAAACTTTGAAACGCTGATTCAAGGGTAAACATTATTTTCGTTAATCCTTAATTATAGCAATAAATCCAAAACGAACGTGACTGAGGACTGTTTTTTCTAGATTTTTGGAACCCAGCCTTCTCGTCGTGCGGAGTTCGAACTCCGTAACAATTTGTACACACGCAAGCACATATTTTGATATACAAATACTTACGCATTGAAAGCGAAACTGTGGGGTGAAAAGGAGAGGACGAATAAAAAGAAGAAGAGTATGGAAGACTGAAAGTGGCGCGCGTCGAGAGCAGCGCGAGTTTAGGTTCAACAAGGGTCATTCCTGAGTCATAGACCGGACGCCCGTGACTGCTGTTGGGACTAACGTGCCACAGTATACCCGGAGCCACCCAGCTCGAACAGCTATTCCAGAAATTTCCGATGACGAATTCCACCGGCATAACGCATTTCAACAGATTTCATTTCCTCCGCAGAACACGATCGACCCTGTCCACATTTTTAAGAAGATCCTCTAATTTTATCATCAGCAAAATCGAAGAATTATGCGAAACTGATTCGCGTCAATGTCGTCGGGAAACTTGAAATCTTGAATTTAGCAGAAAGCAGACGTAGGAAGTTGCATTTTTTTCAATAATGCCCAAGACGTTAGTTTTTTTCTTTTTACATCTTTAAAAATTTAATTGTTATTGGAAAAACTAGAGGCTCGGGATAAATCGCAATGGGAATGCAAAGAGTTACGCCGGTGCAGTTCCGTCACCACTGACCGTCAAGCGACGACAACGATAGTAAAAGTCAATGAATGCAAATCATCGTGTCTCGGTTGATGAACGAACAAGCGAAATTTGTCGTCGCGTCAGACTCGATGCAAAAGCTCGCGATCCCGTAACGTTCTTGCCTATTACATAGCACGTCGGTAACTGTTACTAATATATAAATGCATGCAGATGTGTAAGTGTGAGCTGCAACAACAAAAACACGTTTGCATGGACATTGGAATGTACCGGAAACGCGCACTTACGCAAGTGATGCGCAAGCCGCCGCCGTCGACCAATGTGCACAGCGAGCAGTCTACAACGAGTCGAGAATACGTTAGGGTCCAAAATATGCAGGAGAGAGTTGTGTTGGTATAGTTATTTAGAAAAGAGAAAGCAATTGAAAGTCGTAGTACATTTTGGCAACTTTCCGCATCGTTCAACTTATTTTTTCCTCGATTTATTGTCAATAAAAAATATTTTATCCAAAAAAAAAGTATTCCACTTTTCGTCCGATCGAATGCTCGCCAATAATTGCAAAATTTGTACAATTGGCATGGAATAATATCGAGTTATTACGTCGCTTTTAAAAATGAGATTGCGACGAAGAAAAAAATCCAGTTTTCGTTGCTTTTCAATTGCATTATGTTTTTTAATCAATATTACGAGATTCCAAGCACAACACACGTCACGCTCGATCATGATATTTTTTCAGTTTATTCGAATTATAATTAAGAACAATTTGCAACGTTTTAACAACTGGCAATGGAGACAAGACCGTTACGTCCATTTCGAGCTTCTTGTCGATCGATCATTTCCCATTTAAAAAATATAGAAAATTGCATCAGGAATAAATTTTCATTAAATCGAAATTCTGGGCAAATATTGATTTTCCATTCGATTCCAATTAAAATCGACAAACGTTTGATTCCAATTGATGTTTGTAATTTCCACTTTTTTTTGTTGTTCTTGTAATCAACATTTTTCAGTTTTCGTCACATTCGATTATTCGATTTGACGGAATGCCAAAAATTGTGAATGTAGAGAGAATTAAACAAGAACATGAGAGTCGTTCCGTGCAGCGTCTCTTCTCTGCCAATATTGCACGAGATAAGCTCCGCTCTGTGTCAATGACTGTTGCATTATTCCCCTTGGTGATAAGTGATAAATATGGGTGACGAGGATACGATAACAAAAGCAAAAAAAGGGGTTCGGTTAATGGTTCAATACGTTAACGAATCTAATGAATGAACAGTTTTATTGTCGCAGTGTTTTTGAAACAAATAATGTATTTTCATGTTGTATTCTTTCGAAAAAAAAACCATTTATTTTGCGTTCACTTAGTTTTAATAATTCTTTATTTTTCATCAAAAAAAGGAGAGAAAGGCACGCAGTGACAAAGAAATGAATTTTAAGGTGGAAAATTATTCAAACATTTTGATGCTTTCGATTTTCTTCAAAATTGAGGAAAAAAACGTTGATGCATGGCGGGCTTGAAAAATGTTGGAAGAATTTAAAGAGCATTGGGAAAAAAAGGCAAGATTCGAAAAAATACTTGACTTTTTTCGTCTTTGGCAAAAAGTTGGGAAAATGCAGTGAGAATTTAAATGAAATAAGAAGAAAAAAAATGAGGAATTAAAATCTAAGAATGGCAAGAGTTCGAGGGAGTCAAGGGGAAGTTGAGATCGTTGTCAACGGGGGGAGGGGGTGAAGGGAGGTCGCCGATGGCGGCTCGACGGCAACTCCCGACGCCGCTCTGCCTTGAACCTCGCGCACGGTGCATTGCCCGTCGCTCAAGGGCGTCCGCCGTTTTCTCTCTCCTTTCCCTCTCTTTTCCTCCCTTCGCCCCTGCCGCCCCCCC
>JBAJMU010000008.1:1499205-1515130 GCA_037952995.1 Hyposoter didymator
CCCCTCCCTCTTGCTCCTCTCCGCGTCCCTACCTAGTAGTGCGTCTCGTCAGCCAGCTGCAACGATATCGCTGCTGCTGCTGCTGGTGCTGCTCTCGCCAACGTGAGGGAAAGAGAGAGAGAACCGCCCTCGCGATTTTTGACGCTAAACTCTGCGGCTCTTTCGCGACCCAACCCGAGCGACCCAAACGGCGAACACTCGCTCGATTTGGGGGCGATACACTCTCGGCATCTTTTTTTTTTTTTGGGCTTCCCTCTTTTCGTTTTCCTTCTTTCTTTATACGCTGCAACATATTTGTTCCGTGAAATTCGAGATAAATTTATTTTTCTTTCACAAGTTCGACGCACGCTCGTGCGCAATCATTTTTCACGAGTTATGTGAGGTACTCAAAAAGTCAGGGTTCGAATGAGTTGCTTACAATGTACTATTTCGGTTACTTTATGCTGACTCGAGTCTGGACTTTTTTGAACCTGGTTTTTTCGTAATATCCAAGTTCTTACGAGACACGACGATAAAAAATGCAATTTTTACTAAATACCAGCTACAAGTTTTTTTTGTTGCAGTGATTATCGAGTTTCGGGGCTAACGCAATTCTGAGAATGCTTTTCGAGAGCACATGCATGACATTTTTATGATTTATCGAATTATTACGAATTTTTCTAACCATCACACGTGCATTCTTCATTTTTTACTCGCTTACTTTTTGTTTTTCATCTTGCAGGGCATTCGCCCTTTCGCGTTTCCTCATCCTCCTGGGACGCCACCCCTTTTCTCCCTCTGCCGTGCTCTTTCTAAGTTCAGCACGAGTCGGCTCAGCGACCGCAGGCTTCAGAGATCCACGACCCGGCCCGAGTTCCCAAAAACTCGTCTCGTGGGGTTACTGAGCTTTGCGATGTGCAGCATTTTTTTAATCGACACGCAGCATCAGCCAACACGAGTTTCCATTACATAAAGAATCGGAATTAAATGATAAAACTATTAAAATGTGTCAACGAAATGCACTTCGAAATGCACTTCGAAAAAATAATTCGGAGAATGGATCTATTTTTAAGAATAACACAAAATTAAATAAATTGTGAATACAAACAATAACGACGAGTGTAAAGCACAATTTCCATAGCAGACTGTTCGTATTTCGTTTATAAACTGCTGCAGAGAGTCCGAACCCGTGATACGATATAGTCACGCGTTAATCTTTCGCTAATTTTCATCCTACACTCTTATTGTCCAAAAGTGACTCGCGAAGCAGCCACGAGGAAAAAATATCGAATGTTTTAATCGAATAATGGCGATAATAAAAATTGATTCTTCCTGTCACTATATTCCGCGATTAAAATATAAAAGAGAATGCGCATGCAGAGTGATTTATTTGCTCATGAAATTTGATTTGATCCGATCAAAGTCCGTGATAGCTAACGAAGAATTTTCATTTAACGAATCAACAGAGGCGATAAATCACTCCGAGTGTCTCAATGATGTTCGAAGCTCATCAGGAACGTTGATGCGAGAGGAGGCGAAAATTCATTTTGGAGAGGGGAAATGTGGGAGCTATTTTGCCGGTGCTGATGCACTCTCTCCTTCGACCGGTTTCCCCGTCGCGGCTGCGTGCATATTATATCTTATGGCTTTATATACACACCAAGGTATATGCACTTTCGTATATATATTTCTATACAACACCACGCCTAACGCGTCCGCGCGAAGCATTCAACGTCGCGACGAGCTAACTTTTAATTATTTTTTAATACTCATGCGGACATTTACGTCTTTGCAAGCGCACGCGGAATAACAGAATCAAGGACACAATCCTTTGAGAGAAAAAAGACCATGATCGTCCTGCATGAGAGTGTGCAATATACATGCACGATATATTACACGTTGTATATCGATAATGGACGATGGCGCGGGTCATTCCGGATGCGGCCAGTCTCGCGCCTGCTCCTCCGATTCCCCTCGGCCCCACTTTTTCTCGATAACCTTGGAGTTTCGCTGTTCTTGGCGACGACGAACCCACAACTCTGACGATTCGGGGTGAGATTGGGGTAACGAGAGTCACCCTTGCGTTACCTATTATTCCGGAGGCTCAATATCGAACCGCGCGTGCTGATTCAAATTTAACTCTCCCAGCACGCAGACGAATCAATACTCCGATCAATGATATCGCGACTTTTCAACAAGTTCCAAACGTGATTAGAATTACATCTGGAATGTACAGTTTCTCCACCACGTACATTTGAATCGATATTCTAAGATTTCGATCGCTATTTTTCGAGTATCAATTCTGCTCCGATTGTCTTTAGAATTCATCAAGCGATTGTGCGATTTATTATCAATCGATGATGATTTCCTATTCGTATTGATCGTATTGACCGATCGGTTTGGCAATGAACTTGGCTGCTTGCAAAGAATTATATGTTTTTTTTTTTCAAAACTGATTTCGACACCGAGAACGTAATCGCGATCGATAATGAATTTTTTTATACGTGCCTCTGGATTCTGATTGAAAGCAATCGGGATTGTTCGAGTATCGCTCGATCAAATATTCCGACTTGTGACGTAAAACGATCATTTTGATTGTCAGACGGTCAACCAACTCAAATTTTCGGTGAATGGTCGAAAAAAGCTAAAGAAGGTTTACCGATTATCGGAGAATTTTGGGATTTACTTTTCAGGGCATGAACGTAACGATATGATGTGACTTTGTCGTTATCTTGCGATATCTTTGGCGAGTTTCCTACCTCGAAAGTATTTTTAAATGACCCTCATTACCCCGAGATTTTTTTTGTTCAAGTGTACACGTGCTCTTACACTACTTTCTGCAGTGGTGCAGTATGTCGCACAAAGGCGCATGGTTGCGTGGGCGGTTACGATGTTCCCCCTCCGTAAACAACAGGAAAATGCAACATATAAATATATATAAAGTCTCGATAATAAAGCATGCACGAATGGAACATTCCGGTTCAACTCTTTGCTGTAAAATAAACCTATTCTAATGTATATTTTGACGCAAATATAGTTCCCTGTCATCACAACGTCCCTCTGCGGAATTTTAGCAAATACAAAGTAATTTTTCATCTAAAATTGGGCGAAAAAGTGTGAAAAATGTCAAAATCGTCATTTTTATTCAAAAGTTACTAATTTTTTATGTTTTTTTTTCTCTCGTTTGAGAAACTGGGAAAAAAAATGTTCCCAAAATCGATCGAACCCCGATTTTGTAGACAACCAAGATATTTTACGATTTCGCTGATATTAAAGAGCGTTTGGCGGTGTGAAGTTTATATGAGTGTCAGAAACTCGTAGATGTGCGATAATTTAGTAACCTTGCGTAAAAGGAACGATAAACGTGTCACTGAACAGTGTATTACACGTGTGCATCGCTGATGTGCATAAGTTTTTATATAGTTAAGGTAGGATGGGGTTGGGGGCATTTCACAGACGCGTTTCCGTGAGGTTTGGCATGTGTGAGTTCCCTCGGTTTTATCAAGGTCATCAAGCGGCTGCAAACACGTTATAGTTGCGGCAGAGAAACGCGCAAGCCCGGGCCCTGGCAATCATCAGCTACACACACACAGGAGGGAGGTCAGCAGCACAAAGAGCATTCCTGGAACCGCGCGTGAGGGAACCATGAGCAGGAGGTTAGTTTGGCAGGGAGGGCGAGCAGCCATGGAAAGGCATGAGCAGGTCTCTTAGCAGTGTATAAAACGATTGCAAAAGATAATGTTAATGTTATATATACGACGTTTGTTATGAGGGAAGTTGGGGTCTCTCGGGCACGGGGCAACAGAAAGCATAAAATGTCGTGAACGTGGATGGGCCGAGAATTATTACGTATGTATGTTTACGACATGATTGTCCAGCGGCAACTCGTGCATGTCGAGATGCCATGACGATGTTGGCGAACCGTGAAGAACGACGACGCACGTAGGGTTGAAGCAATTGCACAACCGATTGACGCCAATAAACGGTGTTCTTTTCACGGTCACAAAGTTAGCTAGTGAAAAGAAAATCAGCAGGTTGCCAAAAAGGCTGGCTCATTATTGTTCCACATGCGAAAGGGCGGCACATCGGGGCGCATAATGCCGCGTAACTATCATTTGCAACGTGATAAACCGCGAGTTGGATAACGTCTGCGAAAGGAATATGTAATGCGCGGCTAAGAATAAGCGCGAAGGAAGAAAAAGGGAGGAGAGACCGCCGAGGGCTGGTGAAGTTACATTCTCGGTTCACAGCACGTACCAAGCATCGCCACGCAACAGTCCTCATGACACAAGAACCTAGCAGTGCAACTAGTTGCATAATCGTTGCATTTCCCTTCTTGGTATATACGAGGAGCTCTCTCGATGCGCTGGAGCAGCAGAGAGTATACGAAGGAGAGAAAGGGACAATGATTGCTAACACGTAGTGTGGCGGCTGGCCCTCCGATCCTCGCAGGGATGCATCTTCGCCGCGCGCAGTGACTGCGGTTAAGTGATCCGAGCGTAGACGCCAAATGGATTGGGAAAGAGAGAGAAGGAGGGAGAGATGGATGAGGGTGCTGAGAGGGTAAGAAGCGGAATGACTGGAATAAGGGAGCGAGAGAGAAGAGGAGCAGGAACAGTGCAAAGAGGCATCTGCGGGAATACGCGAACGAGAGGGACGGAATAAAAGAATAAGGAGAGAGGACAGACATCTTCTAGAAACAGAGATGGACGTGACTGGAATAGAAAGAGATCGCGCGACGACGCGCATAGACAGCTATACGAAGAGCAAGACCAACACGGACGCAGAAAGAGGCGCAAAGTTGAGAAGAAAGAAGAAAATACAGACGGAGGAAGAATAAGAGAGAAAGGAATTGTGTGTTTGGTTGTAAGTCGGTTTTATTGCGTTCTCGATGGTGTTGTGATGCCTGCATAGCCCTGGCCAACTCCAAAGAGTCAGAGAAGGTGCATCACCCGACAAGAGACCACGCGACCCGGAATACTATGAAACCAACAGAGAAAGAGAGAGATTATCTTACTTGTAACGCGGGCGAGCGCGCGCGCGCGATGGGAGGAACGCCGGAGTTGTCGGACTGCGAAGAGGGGTCGACGCGGAGGAATAGCCAACGAACAGGACGAGACGAAGAGCAAGAGGGGAAAGTGGAGGTTAGTAGCATTGGAGCGCTTGGCCGTGTGACCTTGTGTTTATGCGCCGACTGCGTCTGGTCCGATGCGCCAACATGTCGGTAGTCGCCTGCTTCCCTCCACAACTATAACCAATTATTAACTCACTCACTTTCGAGACTCTACGAGCCACGTCCACTTCGCTTCTCTGTAAACAACCATTCAATGTTTTTAAAGCAAATCTCACATCGATCATTCGATCCAGATCGCGAAACATTAAAAATTCGATCAACTTATTCGAAAGAGGAATTTTCAACCTCTGCTCTCTTTTCCGTGAAGATTCACGATGCTCTGCGTAACGATTTGGAAAAATTCCTGAAATCCTTTGCTCCTTCACACACAGTTCTCACTCCTCGTCAATGCAATTCTCTAATTATCAATCGACGAATGAACCAATCTTGCCTTGGCGAAGCCCACGATCATCTTTAATACCGAGAAGCCACATGCATGTACGCATATTTATAAATAACTTATATCTTTTCTCTCGCAAACTTACCTCTCGCTTTCTCGCACAAAGACACGAAGGACTGCAGTGTACCCCGAGGCCGAAGGACTCATCGAAGACTCCGCGATACATGTGCAGTCAGATTATTATCGGAGTAGTGTACCTTCGCGGTTATTCTTGCTTATCGATGGTGTTGAATCTGCTACACCCATTGGCCACACTCGACAAAATAAAAACGATATCGCTCACTATTTTTTGAGATGTAAAAAACTGGCACGAAGATCAGATCCGATTGGTTTGCACAATTGCCACTTTTATGGCTAAGGTTGATTTGAAGCCAGACTCACCCTGAACTAATTAGAATGTCGAGAGACCTAATTAGCTGAAAGGAACATCGTAGGAAACAAATCCTTGGGTCGTTCATAAGACTCGAGCAATAATGTTTCCCCTGTATCGTTTTTTTTTGGCTGTGATGAAAATTAGCTTCACAAAGTTTTAACTTTGACCATCAATCAATCATGCAAAGATAATAATATTCCCTTTGCACTGGCTGCCTTGAAAAAGCCTCTCAGGATGGTCAATAGCTGTGCTGCTTCGGATTCATTCGGACAAGTACTCGACAAGTATTTTCTTCGAGCTAATCACTGAGATTAGCTCACCTCTCGCAAGCCAGTTAACTTGGGTGCATTACATCAGCGTAGCATGATCGGACTGCCGATGATGCACTCTTCTCATTTTTTTTTNCTCCTTTTTTTTTTTTTTTTTGAACGCCCCACTCTTTTCTCTCTCTCTCCCTGTTTCTCTTTCATTCTCGACTAATATACTCGCGATCTCTGTATCTTTCTCGACGCCTCCTATCGCATCAAAGTGGAGCACCGAGGGCACAACGAAGCGGGCGCAGGAGAGGCAGCAGAAAAGACTACGAAGGAGGGATGATCTCACATTCGAAGAATGTGGTCCGGACGTTTGGCCTTCTCGTCCCGAAAGTGCATCGAGCTCTCGACGACGTCGTCGTTCGCTCAACGGCGGCGAGTTCGCTTTTTTCTTTGTTTGTTTGTTTTTACTCCTTTTTCCCTCATCAACCCATACATGCTAATGCCTATATCTGTATGGAATTCAACGCTCTCTCGTTCAGCATGTTTTCCTATTATAACCCTCCGCAGGTCTTGTTCAACCGAAACGACCATTTTTTTTCGAAAATCTTGTTTTTTATGTTTTATTTTGGAATAAAACAAATGCAACGACTATAAAAACTATCAAAGTAGAATTAAAGGAGAATATTACAGATTTTTGTCTCTCCAAATACGTGGCAGGACCAAAATGACCCATAATATCCGTGGCGCCATAAAAATTCACATGCATTCGCGGAGGGATAACGCAACGCACGTAGAATTCGTAGAATTTTTTTAATTACGATGGGAATTAACATTCGATTGCGACAAATATAAATTCAATTTTCGTTGATACCGAAAAAGCATCTTTTCCATCGGAATATTTTGGACCATGAATATTTCTGGATCACGTTTAATTGATAATTATCCTGCACATTATTCGTTCTAGAAATTCATCCCCATGAAGCAAAGAAACGAATTTCTAAACTCTTATTTAATCGCTATGAACATCGCGTTCTGAAACCCGTTGACCATAAAATCTTTCGTCATTTCATTTTTCCTCATCTTTTGTTCCCTCGAACGTTGAGGATGAAAAAATGAAAGACAAGAGTAGTTTTGAACGAAAAAATTGGCGTAACGTCTCGCTCGATTGACACGATCGCCCGAAAAGAAATTGTTAGGAAAGTTGACATAATAATCTTGTTTTTTGTTGTTCACGAAAAATGAATACCTTGATGGGAAAACTACGAGAGAGCGAGGTATTCTTGGGAGGAATCGGGGAAAGCGGCGTGCGGAGTAGAGGGACATCTCGATTTAGCCAGGAATGTCAAAAATCTGCGTATAAATATACAAGGCGAAGAGAGATGATATATATTGTAATATGAAGCTCATCGCGATCTATGTAGCGAGTTGGTTCCCAGGATGTGGTGCGAGAGCGCGATCGGGAGGGTGTGCGGGGGCGTGTTAGGCAGACGGCTCGACAAACATCGTGGATCTCGCGCACGAGGCTGCTGTTGTAACGCATCCACATCCGTATATTTATCGTACGTGTGTTCTTCTGGTTTTCTGACTGCATATTGAGGTGCATTCGTGTTGGTAGACGTCGTCGAAGTTGCGATGGTGTGGGAGGGACATTCAGCATTTGCAGTGAGTGCAAGAGAGAAGNGGGGGGGGGGGGGGGGGGAGGAGGAGGATGAGTATGGAAAGAGGAGACGATAAAGAAGCAGAGGCCAACACGACTTACCGCTTACGATAGAGCAAGGTGCAATGCTCGAAGGCACTCTCTCACTCTGTCGTGAGGCAAGTCCGTGCCGCGATGCACAAACAGGCGAGTTGCGGGGCGCGACTCGCAGCAGAGACCGCCGATTCACCAGCCAAGGTCACCCGGGTAATGTCCCGATGCCCCCTAAGCAGGACAAATTCAGCGGCGGCGCACGCTCCTTTTTTCTCTTCGTTTCCGAACTCTCCTCCCGCTTTTTTCTTTTCCAGCCTCCTCTTTATCTCGCTCTCTCTCCTTCTCCGACACTTATTTTTTCCTCTTCTACTCTCGACCTCTCCTATTCCTGTTCCTCGTTCTCCCTCGTCGCTGTTTCTGTCTCTCCTTTCCTCTCTTATTCATTCTTCTTCTTCTTTCCTCCGCGAAAGCCACACTCTCACAGATGCAACATCGAAACTCGCACACCAGGCCCGCGAATGCTTCGGCTTGTGCACTTTGGCTAGACTGAGACCAAGAGACTCAAAATGGAAGCGCAGAATGGACCATCGGAACCAGAAAAATATACACATCTTCAGAACCCTGGAGTCAGCCAGGATCGCCTGCTCTCTTCGACTAGCAACGCGATAAACTTCAATAAGCTTCTTGTCTCATTCTGTTGCGAGAGTCATGCAAGTCTGAGACCTTTTGGTGTGAATCCTCGTCGATTTACATGACACAATGAAGATCATGTGTCGATTGGTGCGGTAATTGTTGTTTAACAATCGTCCAAATGTCAGAGGTTTTTTCCTCTCATGTTCAGCAGTGTACGAAAAGGTTATCGAGCTTTTTCTGGCACGCAGTCGCTGATAAGGACAAAGTAATTTTTCCCCGATCGAGTAATCGTTGCAGAGAGAGTATTCCCGAGAAACTTTTTCCCCCGCAAACTTAATCTCTTGACACTCGTGTCTAGAAACATAATAAAGTTGGCGCACATTGTGCAACGTTATATAAACAAATAGATAGCAAAAGGAAATAAGAGAAAAAAGGGCAAACTCGTTTTCTCCCCAGTCTCTCTCAGCGAGCTTGGCAAAAGGACCCACGAGAGAGATTTGGGATTTATTTTTTCCCTAATCTATGGTGGTTGAGCGGTTCGGTTGATCACGAGAGACTCACGGACGAGAATAAGGAATTGTGTGCGCGAGACGAGAAAGAGAAGAAAACTCATCGATAGATCGCGCGCGCGAGAGTCTCGCGGCATAAAAGAGAACAAGCGAGACACCCAACCGCCTCTAAATGCGACAGAGGGAGAAGGAGAGAGGAGAGAATTAGACAGAGAGAATGAGCAGCTATCGCGCGCGCGTTATGCAACGGCGCGCCACGAATAACGAGACGACGACGGGGGCCTCCTCATCGCACCGATGCGCTACTAAACACGCACACATCCCTCAACAAACGCTTCTCTTTCTTTGTGCCTTGTACGCACACACTTTCGCTAAATGCGGGACGAAAACCCGCGAGCACATTCGACGGGAACGATGCGGCAAACTCGCGTTCGCCGACGCCGCGCGCGGTGACCCTCGAACGCGCGCGATATATACGAGAAATATCAGAGAGGGGCGAATGCACTGACTCGATCCGCCCAAATCGAGACGACTATGTGTGCACATGCGTCTGTATAAATCTACATGTGCACCACGAGCTTGAAATTTCCTGGAATCGCATCCATAGGCTTTTTCGAATACAGAAAGAATTTACCAAAATAAACGCATTCGTTCAAAAAAAATTCCGCTCCCATTTATACGCCTTCGGGGATAAACCCCTCAAACTTTTTCGAGTATTCTAGAAATTAAAACAAGCAAAATACAAGAAAATATCAAAGAAAACAATGCGCAAATTTGTCAAAAAAGTTTCGTTATTCTCAGCTGCGAGACCAATTGTGAAATGGATCAATCGTCAATCGTATTCAATCGATCGAATTTCAAATTAAACGAATTCGAAATATCGCGATTTTTGGACGTGCCTCCTCAGATATGATCTTTTATTGAAATGGAATAATAAATAACATTTTTTTCTGCTTCCAAGAATCCATTGACTTAAAGTTTACATTATTGCGGTCGAGTTCCGGCGATGATTGAACAGACGCTATTTCGCTTCTCTCTTACATTCAACAGAAGCACTTTGGATCGCTCAAGCTAAATTTTGCAAGCATTCAACGAGATGGAGTGGAAAAGAGAGAGAAAGAACGAGAGAGAGAGAGAGAGAGGGAGATAAAAGTTGATGCTGTGTGATCTTATTGAAGCTGGTCCAGAGGATACTGCGCCATCGACCTTGGCGTGACTCGAGATATTCTATATATCGCGCTGCAGTATTGCCCCACCGTCGCGGGGGTCGTTAACTCGATATTCGAGACGAAAATTTTGCTCTCTGTGACCTTGTGATCCAGCAAATCTCTTTGTCCTGGTACCTCTATTTCTCGCGTTCACTTGCAACCGCAATTTCGACGTAATACGATGAAAAAACGAAGGAAAATCAAAGCGAGACGAAAATGTCGACAAGAAAAAGTAAAACACGTTGTTCGTGTCTTTGTTTCCGCAGAAAATGAAGTTCACCTCGCAATAATACGATGCTCAACAGATCTTGTCCTGGTCTAACAAGACGTTTTGGAAACGTATCAAAAAAGCGATCGCTTTACTCCGAACAATGAGTCCCCCTCGTTTTTCCGGTTATTTCGAAACACAGAAATATCAACTTCCGCTTTTGGCTAAATTCCATTTTTCACCCGCCGCTCTCCGGAAAACTGCGATGCAGCGAAAACCTCCGCAAAAGCGTCTTTTCCATTTTATCATCAAAGATATCTCGTCATTATAATTGCAACGTAAAATGCGAAAGTCAAGCAATTTTCTTTGTATTCAATTTTCATCTGTGAATTTCTAAAGTCAAAGGAATTGGCATGGAGCCAGAAAAAAAAAGAAGATTGCTTGAAATTCCGAGGGCCAAGAAACTTTGAATCGCAAATTCTTCGAATCCGCTCGTTACATCGCCTCGGTAAATGTCAATTAAAAAAAAATCAAGTATTAACAAATGATCAAATTGATTCTCTGTAACATTCGAAGATGATTCACTCGGTGGAAAAAAAGAAACACCTACAGTCATACGCCGAGACGTTATCGATGTTGGATAAGATCGCGAAATCGAGTGTGCACTCGAGGATCGAAATAACTTTTACGCAGAAGCGAAAAACAGCGAAAAAAAAATAAAAATGCAAAGTAGAGAGAGGCGATTGACAAAAAGCACAAAAAATGAAAAAAACTTTAAAGAGCCACCGGAAGTACACTTCCGCAGACACTTGACATCTTAAAGAATCGTCTTCCTCGAATTAATCGAGAGAAAAGGAAAACTAATCGATAAATCCTATCGATAACTGCCTCAAATTCTTGTATTCTGCTTGCAGCAAAATGTCACGTACAAACGAGTCATCGACTGTATCGTGACAGAAAAAAACTTGCGAACCAAACGAAAAACAATCTGTGATGTTGACGTGGGAGAATTTCACGTTGCGTAATTAAACGTATCTATACGAATGAGTCAATCGACCGATGTATATCGATATGACTAACATCACATCAGATTGATGATCGCAGGGAATAAAAATTCACGCATCTCCCAATGTTATGTAATCCGTATAATAGTGCCAACATTTAAACGACAACAATACGTAAACAAGAGTTTAAAAAACATTCGTATTTTTGTATCATATAAAAAAATATCTTTCCATTTCGAAGGAACAAAATTTATAGCTACAAAATCGCTGTTTCCATTCGTTGCGAAGAAGACAAAAAATTTAGTGCCTTTTTTGTCGATGGTTTCGTCATGTAAATTTACTTCGTGCGGGGAAGCTTTTTGTGGAAAAAAAACATTCCTATTATTCCGTAATACACGAGGCCAACTATTTCTGCATTATTTTTCCGAGTTTTGTCTTTTGTTGACTGCGAAATAAAATTCTGTCTTTCATCCTGGAATTTGACGTAAACATGTTTCTTTTCATACCGGATGACGTTTCTTGTCAATGGAAAACATTTCTCTGGCTGTAGAAAAATACGTCCATTCGGATAGCAAGAAAAATTATTGGTTTCTCTATCATTTGAATCGAAAATATTGTTTCGTTCGTAAAAAGTTCAGAAACGACCATGAAAGTTCGTCGATAGTCGCAAAAATCTAGAGGATGGAATGAAATTTGTCTTTTTAACAAAAATATTGTTACAACTAGCGATATTAATTACGGGCGAGAATTCAAGTAGATGGAACGATCATTTGGGTCTTTTTGACCCAAGCGACAACTTTTTCTGAAACGTTTCATTTAGAAATAAAACAGAATCAACGACTGTAAAAACTATGAAATGTTGAAGTCGAATCAATGGATAGTATTCCAAATTTTTTTTATTTTTTTTTCTCTCCAAATACGTGAAATACGACGCAGGACGTAGCAGGACGAAACGGAGCCACATGATCCGGGGGGCCATAAAAAATCAAATGATCCACGGAGGGTCAATAATTATTTTCAATTTTGACGAGTTTGGAAATTTGATTGTGGTAGGTCGAGCTCGCATCAATTACTCTCGATATTCTCAATGTCAGTATGGTTGTTGAGCGTTATCGCGATACATAATTGCATCGTCTCAATTGCCAATGAGACGTCGTATGCGCATGAATATCATTTCCCTTAAAAAGCTCTGGCAATAAAGAGTATGCGTTCGAACGATTATTTATAAAGTCTTCACCGAGCCATGGAGTTCGTCCAACACCCCGCAATCATGCTTGACGACCAAAATAAAATCCTAAGCGAATACGTTTGCATTTATGTGTCTGTCGAATTTGCTACGTCCTCGTCATCAGGCAGACGATTATTTGTACAAACTGTAACTTTACGCAGTAACAAACATCGTTGTTTTTGTAGAATACGTCAATGTGGACGCGACGTATTGGCGTATTTTTGATCGAGCGATAAGACATGCGGAATATTGTTGATGGACTTCTTGTGACATTCGAATTGCAATAGTTTCGATTCGCTATGACTCTCAGCTGTTCGGGATGAATATTCGTATTGCATTCGCCTAAGTAACGAGACGAAGCATCCAATCGACGTACTTTGTACGTGCATAACTCCAGCGACGTCCAAAATTCTCATGAAACTGAGAAAAAGTTGATTTTCCATGATTGCTATTGAAATACTATTTTCGTGTGTACATTCATGAAGTACAATTAGTTCTGAGGATAATTCTGTTTTTTTAATCATCCGGTAAGAATTTTTGTTCGCATGATGACTTTTTTTGTAACGACAAAAAAGTGAAATGACGAAAAGTAGTTTCACGAATTTATCTCAACGATTCAACCCTGAAATAAATTCGTTGCACTCGCGATCCCTTATGACCTATGTGTTACCACAAAGACAGAAGCTCAAGACGAAAGCTCGCGAGTTATTTTCGTCGTACACGGTGCGAAATCCGCCGATGCGTTCCTCAACGTCCGACGACCCTCTCTATTCATTCGCAATGCTTTTTTCTGGCCTCTTTTCTTTAAAATAAATAGGAATGAATTAGCGATTGCGAGGAAAGCATTCGAACGATCTTGCCAAGGGATCCTGTGCCTGAAATTTGCTGAGGGGTCCATTTGAGTCCGAGCGATCTTTCTTGATTGCTAAAGAATCGAAATTATGAGATTGTGATATAATTTGGAGTAAATATTCGATCGATGAAATTATGAAAAGTTTCGCCGAGAATCTCGCATTTTCACGCCCTCGTTGCATCTTCTCAATCGTCGCTTTTTTAATTCGCATTCTGCTTGGTCACCAGCAGCACGCCGGCCATAGATGAGAACTGCGAAGGAACAACGCGACGCGACCTTGCTCTGTCACTGACCTGTCCTAGCTGCGGCGGCTGCGCCGGTGGTCACGACGCGTTCATGGGCACGAGAGAAATAAAAGCCATATACACATTTCATCTCAAAGCTGAAAAAGACACACGGGATCTCTCACCCTCTCGGCTTAACAAAACGTCCGAGCAGGAGTTTGCGTCGAAAATGCAATAAAAGTATTTCCAGTCGTAGCTTATTTTCCTCCCGGAGCACCGCTTCTAATAAATTTCCTTAAGCCACCCACGCATCATCGAAAATGAAAATATTTTTAAAAAACGATCCTGTACTTCTCCGTAAATTATCAGATTTTTTTCAACACTGTCGTTCCACAAATGTTTGAGAAAATCTTCAAAGAAACGAGCCGAAAATAATTTTACAATATTTATATTTTCGGTATTGTTACAATTTGTTCGATTCATCAGAAATCATCACAGTGTAAAAATATATATTTTCTTTTTATGTATTGACGATGTGCAAAGAACAAAAACATTTTATGCCGAAATCCAACTCGAAGTGAATGAATTTATTTATATAAAAAAATGCTTCACAAACAAATTGTTTGTTGATGTTGATTAGTCCTTTTCGATGTTTCCTCTAGGTGATTTGATTATTTCTTGATTTATTATACGAGTGTTTGTCGAGCTGGAACTTAATTGAGAAGAAATTACACGGATGAGAGACCAATAAAAATATCTTAGGGAGTCTCCTTGCACGCAACCTCTTTTCACCCTTTTTCCTCTCTTCCGTTCCTCGAGATCGCACGCAGCACTTTCGCTTGTCCCAGCTGGATCTTCTTGTTTTTCTTCATTCGCTGCTCTTCTTTCTCTCATTCTTAATCTTTACGAGCTCGTTGGCGTGTTACGATACTTATGGCTCCCCAGGAACAAGACAATTCGCGTTAGACCGACAACCCGACAAAGAGATCCGTTTTTCCGCTCCTTTTGTCGTATCACGGTGATTTGTGCGTCACCATCTTTACCGATCAATTTTTCGGTCATCAAAAAATTGAACGAATGCAAAAAAAAACTACTCACTGCAACGAAATACATAAAAATTGAAATCGACAGCCCAAAATTATTAATTCCGCGAGTACATTAAAATGCTCTGCGGATCATATGGGTTTTTTTATGGCGCCCCATAGCGTATATGGATTCTTTCCGTCCTGCCACTTATTTCTCACGTATTCAGGGAGCAAAACTGTGAAAAAATTCTGCCATATGCTGCATGTCTTTTATTTCTAAATGAAATGTTTTGAAAAACAAGAATTTCGAAAAAAATGTGTCGCTTCGCCCGCATGCTCGGCGGACGGTTTGACAACCCGTAAAATTCCCGAATACACGTTAGAATTATGGGAATAAGAAAGATTGTCAGACCCTCGACAAACTCGCCCAATTACTGTATGTTTCCATCGAGTATATCGAACGAGCGTGTTACGACGAAGTCAGTGCCATCCCAGTTGCAAAAGTGAATCCCTATAAGTTAGCTCAAAGTTTGTATATGCAGTTTCCAGTCGACAGAATCCATCACGGCAATGTGCGCGACTAGCATGTTCACTAATTAACCGAATCGTAGTGTTCACTCAGAGGAAAAGGATTTTTTAACGTAATGTTGTTCCTCATTATTTCCGAGCATAATTCCGATGTGCCCGAACGAGAAAATGAAACCTATTTTTATTACGAGTGATCGAGAAACTCGCGCGCATGAGTGAACATCGTCGATCGCGAATTAGATAATAAATCGTTGTTAAATAATTATGTAAGCACACGCGATTCATAATCAGAGGAATGCGTTCAGTATTTAAAAAGTGATTTTCCCCAAAAAAGGATCGTGCGGTGATAAAAAATGATTTGACGAAATAATTCGTGTGGTTATTAAAAACTCTCGCATTGGAGGCAAATTTGCTCGGCTATGTAACGAAAAATGGGGAGAATAATATCTAGAAACTTTAAAGCGTACAGTTTGTTGTCTTACGCATTAATTGCATAACGAGATTCGCGCGAACGTCATCCTGATTGCGCGATTGTCTTCGATCAGTTATGAGATTATTGCAACGTCGGAGGATTCGCTGAACAATGTGCATGGCCACGCAGATATCGATTAGCAGGTTTTACGTAGTTATCAC
>JBAJMU010000008.1:1515135-1541926 GCA_037952995.1 Hyposoter didymator
CCTCCCGCTGTTATGCCATTGGTCCAAAAATACAACGTGCCACGTCACAGGCTTGTCATCTCATTCTCACTCAATGGGTCTTGAAATATAATGGTTTCCATTGAGACAATCTAAGAATCAACAGAAATCGATAAATGTGGAAACGAAAGAGAATCTTCAGTGTGTCGTCATTCAGAACGAAACTGTTGAGCTGTTTTTTGTAACGTTAACAACGATTAATGTTTATGAATTTTACTTAAAATCTCAGTTGACTCTTTTCTCGTGACTGTGAATCTGAAAGTCTCATTGCATTAGCTAATTAATTATTTTAGTGATTTATCTGATTCTGATCAAGTAATTCATCGCTTTTGTCTCTCACCTTTCTTCTTGCTGTAACAGCAACTCAACGAATGATTCGTCATCGCATTCTTATGTCACCCTCAACGGCAAGTTAGTCATCGACAGTCCGTAATATCTCAGTGTGTGGGCTGTCGCGTTATGCTTTGTGAATTTTCATATCGTCAATGCACACGCCGCGATTCACCCAAAAGAGAGAGCCCCTGACACAGAGAGAGAGAGAGAGAGAGAGAAAGGTGTGAAGGTAAAAAAGAAAGACGGAGGATCAAGATCAAACTTTTAGAAAGTAGTTCATTGCCCTCGTGGAATTTGGCATTGGCAGTGAGGATCCATCGCAGTCTTTCTCTCTCTCTCTCTCTTCCTCCCTCTCTCCCTTTATTTCACCCGGACAGCCTCGAACTCTCGAGAAAGGCCAACCACTATCGTGACGTCATTGAAAGTGCTGTGCAAGCATTATTCCTCTGATTTCTTTAAGTACATACAGAGTGTCGCAAAAATCATGTCGAAAAAAAACGAGCCAACGATGCGAGTGCATCGTTCATCAAGGATATCGATTCAGCACAGATTTGTCAATGAAATTCGTCGTAATAAAGCCCCAGTGAGCCTCCCAAGTGTGTTCTTATCAATCCAGCAAATTGGCTACATTTCCTTCGACACCCATCGCCCAAAATTGAAAACACTTTTCAAGACAGTCTGTACGCAAAGAAAAAACCATTTCCATACACGAGTGAAACGTGGGTATCACGCAATGTTCTTGAATAATCGTTCATCGCGAAGAATCGACAGAAACGCAGGGGGGGGGGGGGGGACGAAAGCGATGGTACTATTCCATTTATGACAACCTGAGAGATAGGAAGCCAATGAAAAGATTAAAGAGGATAGTTATAATAGCTCCCGCGTGCACAGAGTGAAAGTTTTGCTAGCAACGCGGTAAGCAACTTGGACGTTCCCTAACGAGAATTTCGTTACAAACAACTCAAGACGCAATGCCAAACGTTCGGTCAACGACACGACACGCTTCTATTAAAACCGGTTCACACATTTGAAAAAAAGGTAAATCCTATCCGCACATAAGGATTTCTTTCATAATTTCAGAGAAATTTTCGCTGCCAACCTCCATGTTTTTCTATCGTTGATTCAAACGAATAATTCGCTCCAAAAATCGCTTGGACGTGAATAGCAAGTCATTGCTCGTCATTCGTTCTCATCAAACTAGAAAAAAATTCAATCGAATTTCGATGACGAACTCGTGGCACAAGAGAGTCATGAATTAATATATTCTTAGAAATGTGACTCTCCTGCTTCCGCGCTTTCGGAATCAACCAACTCTTCGCTTATCTTCATTTTCGAAAGAGAGAAATCAACCAACTCTCGGTCTCATTTCGACTTCGAACGGAAAGAGGTCCGCGGACAGAGCAGGTGAAAAAATCAATGACGAGGATTGTCATTTTCGTGCAGACTTTGAATTTTTCAATTAGTCAATGATTAATTCTAATTTACGACGAAAATTAACGTTCGGAAATGACCATCTAAATTTTGGCTGTTCTCGGTAGTTTGTACGAAGCAGGAAAAGAAATTGGAAAAATTGGGTGAGTGAGTCGACGCAGATTGTGCCATAAATGGTTTGTGGTCAGTGACACATGTCCGCGATCGATGAACTCGGTTGTTATAAGAGTCGATGTCACTCATACGTACATTTAGCATCCGTGAAAAGTTTCGTATTTGCGCGGAGCACCTGTTAAGCATGTGTGCAAAACTATTCAGTACAAACTTTCATGACGTAATTGCGTCAGAGACACGGACGAGTAAATTCTCACTCGTGCGCATCTCCGTCACTCTGTTTTCCTCTTTTTTATTCCAGAGTTGACAATTTACTATGCTGTCGGTATAATTAATTTATATAGAGTGAATCGAATGGCGTGGCTAAATCGCTGTCACTGATAAATCAACGAAACGCGAGTGTAATGAACATCTGCACAATTCGAGCAACAATTCTAGGCCCTGAAACTATTGAGGCCTGCCAATACGAAGAATTTCTGTTGAGAGAAAAAAATTTCATGGCCAAATGATTTGAAAAATTCTTTTGGTCATGAATTTTAAAAATCATTGTCTGACGATCGATGTGTAGGTGAAAAATGAAATGCAAATGGTTCGGATTCGAGACAGAGCCCGAGCTTCACATGCACCTACGTGAAAAAAATTACGTTCATTGTCTGAAACGTGCGACGACAGAACGAGAGAAAGCAGTCAACTAAAAAGACCGAGAGAGAGAGAGAGAGAGAGAGAGAGAGAAAGAGAAAGAGAGAGAGAAGCAGACACTGGGATTTAGCAGCTCTCTCGACGACTACGCAGGGCCAGTGTCAGTGGCCTTGCTTTCTGCGACCTACTTTCCTATAGGTAACAGAGCACCCGACACTCATGTACACAAAGATTCGTGTACACGTACTCTCCGTTCTTATTTATCTATTTTTTCCTTTCCTTGCAATCTCCATGATGACTGCAGTACCTGCTTCAGCCTATCTATGTGTACACGTTCTCTTAAACTCTCCGAGAGAAACCACAAAACCGCGAAGAGCCAGTGGGAAAAAAGTACAATGCTAATTATAACCTCAAGTCTAATTACAATCAATAAAAGATCGAGGGTAATTATAAAACTGTGCTAAAAAGGTTCGCCTTATCGATCTTCATATCATTGCAACATTTCTAAAGATTCAAAATCGGGATGAGGATAAAATTAAAAGCAAAAAATTAACGAGCTGGAGCAACTTTTTCCTGTAGTGACAGTAAATTTTCATGAACGCAAAATAAAATTTTAAATTAGACGAAAACGGCCCGTTTTCTATCATTGGATTCAATTGATCTCATTGCTGTTCGTCTTTATTCGATTAATTGTCACTTTGTTGATAAAAAAATTTAAAAATTAAAAAAACAGAAAATTGGTTTAGAAAAAGAATAAAAATAATGCAGGTGACTTTGTTGGCCCACACTTTCTCTAATCATTGAACAAATTGGTAAACAACGTACCGTGATATTGAATTATCCGGTTGTAATTTGTTTTGTAATTATAACGCTTCGTTGCAATTTACTTTCCCGGCAAGTTTGAAGCTGCGAGTACGTTCTCATAATTTCACGAAGCTCAATATTCGCTCGCACGTATACTGAATTATGTAGTTAAGAATATTAGTGCCTTAGTCTGGCTACGTACTTCGACATCGTAAGACCCAATTACCCTCCTCCAATGTCAATTATTCCTATGGAATTACGTCTTCGATTCTCTCCCTCCGTTCCGCAGCAGCGAAATATTGCGTTCTTCCAATTTCCGGTAACAATTACTTCAGCCAATGCCAACAATGCTACTACGTCACTATAAAATCGATCCCAGCAGCGCCCTGCTAGGTTTTGTATATTCGAAGGGCTCTTCGACGTCATATCGAGCAGAGTTCCCAATTCTCATAGAGTTCATCGAGGCTCTCTCTCGTTTTTTAACAAAGCAATTAGTTACGTCATCAGGTCACGCTTTATTACAACTTTATGTCATCGAGAGAGTATTGGAAAGTTTTCACCCCACGGGTTGAATATCGATTTTCACCCTCTACGGACCATGTGGGTCTGTATCGACCGAGGTGAAATTTTTTTTTCGAAAATCTTCTTTTTAAAAACGTTTCATTTGGAAATAAAACAAATGGAACGACTACGAAACCTCAGAGTTGAATTGGTGGAGAGTTTTTCAGATTTTTCACTCTCCAAATACGTGAGACGAGTGGCAGGACGAAAAGGACGAAAAAATCATACGATTTGCCTCAATCTCCATTTTTTATGATTCAATTATGTTTTATTGAAATTTTCATGAGTAGCTGGATCGTTGGCGAAAGAAAAATCGCGAGGATTCGATCTGTATGACTCGAATTTTCAACAGTATATTTTTTCTCCGTGCCATTACGTAGAAATTCTCTCAGGGAAAAGCATTTGAATTTTAGCGGAACTTGATGCGGACGGAACTGTCGAATCTTTTTTTCTCGCACCCGGAAAAAAATAATGGTAAAAATGCTCGTAACTTCATGAATAAAGTAGAGAATAAATATCGTTCAGATGAAGAAAAAAAACGTACTTTAGGTTCGACGGTGGAAGTAGACACGCAAAAGAGTTACATAAAGTCGTTATAACCCGTGTGTGCTGTCGGAACTATGGCGTACGACGCGAGAACCTCGCGGAAGGCCAATGTCCTGCTCAAACACAGTAAAAACGTGCGTGCTTTGCGTTTTCTTTCGTGTGTAAAATTACGTACGTGCTTGAAGTCTGAGAAAAAAAATGCACGTGCCAATATGTAACATTAATCTAACGATTTCGATTGATTGACTTTTCCTTCCTCTCGAAATCCATCTTTCAAATGACACTCTCATTGAAACTTAACTTGACTATCGAAGTTATTGGACAGACAAATTCGGACAATAAACAAATTGATAAAATATACGAAAAAAAATTAATTTGAACGATGGAAACGTTCGAAGCATTTCGAACGTTTGTAAACAATCATTTGGGCGGAATAATTATTCGCAATATGAAAAGATTCTCCGTCCACGTCGCTTACGTATTGATAATACAAAGATTCGCGAACGTCATGCTAATCGTGCAATTGTCTTTTGTCGGGCGTGTGACGTTGTTCCAGCGACAGGGGAACCGCTCGACAATAATTCGACGACGAATATCGATCGCCAGGATTTACGTAGTTGTCATCCTCCACTGGCGCTATGCTGCCATTTACCGAAAACGTTAACCCAATGACGAAATACGCGACGTCACACAATCGTCGACTTACAGTGACGTAATATCCTGCGGAATAATTTTCCTGCTGCAAACGAGAGCTAAACGTGGACATCAATGAATGTGGAAACGAAAAAATCCATTTCCAGAATTTTCCTGCCAATAATAATGACGTGAATGGTAAAAAAAACATTATTTCGAAAATGATAAATAGCAATTAACATATTAACGTTAATTTCCTAGGAATTGGTGAATGAAAAAAAAAATCAAAAGTCCCCAGTTGCGATAAGATAAAACTCGCAATTTTTGTACGAGCCACATTTATTTAGTGAAGGAGTGAAAAATTAAACTAGGACAAGCGAACCTGCTATTGGAAAGGATTTTGCAATTGTCTATTTTATCATCTTGTTTATTACGAATGTGGATACGTAATTTCTGGTGCAGCGTGTACAATGTAATCGTTGCATACGCGCATACGTATACGAAGAAACAAATCATATGCATACGTATGCATAGAAACGCGATATATATAGAAATACATTGGCGAGTAACGTGCGGGAGTTTTCTCGGCTATTATAAATGCTCTCGCAACAAGTCCACATGCACTTTCATGTGACTCGAGAGTGCAACAGCGATTAGCTCTCCCAGAGTCGACTAGTTTTATATTTTGAGCAAGCGCGGTAGCGAGAGACCTCCATTATGTACAGATAACCACACGGTGAAGGCTAAAACGTCCTGTGCGAATGGCAACCTTATTTTCTATCTTTTACCTCTCCTAAACTTTTTGCTATTGGATTAAATTGTACACGAGCTAGTGAATAAAAGGAGAAAAGTTTGTGCGGCTGGTAGAGAGAACTGAGACTTTCCAATGCAGGATATATATCCGCGAATGCACTTGCTGACTCTCTCGGAAACTTTCTTCGAGCGAGGATCGGTGGACTGCCGGAGCAGGGAGTGAGGATAGAGCTCTCACAGTGAAAGCAGCCACCGCATCAACACTCGAACCCTTATAAGCCCATTTCATAACTGGTTAACGTTCCGTAACGTGGGAATACAACGAGTTTTCGATTATATATGTATACCAGGGATTTAGAATTCAACCGATGCAGCTAGATGTGCATTTCTTTTGGAGCTAATGGAATTTTGCTGGAAAGATTTCATTGTCGATGCTGGTCCCTGCACGAAATCCATTTTATCGTGGAATGTGCAGTTTCGGGTCACGCGAGTGACCAGGTCGGCAAATTAAAATGAAACGGTATTGGCAGCGAATTAAAATGGCAGTTTTTCTTTCAAAATGCATGAAATTTTGCTGGGAACCTCAAATTCTATTCGTGTGGTGAAAAGTACACGTCAATCGTGTTCATTTTATTGATCTGCGCGACGGTTATAAAATTTCCTTCGGGCATGCATTAAATTTTAAGCCGATCCGAAAGTAACTCGAAAGGGAAAAGCTGCAATGCGGTAGAAGATGCATTTTTCGAAATCGGACTTTTGGACGATCGAACGATTTTTATTAATACGAGGCTCGACGTATCAAAAATCCGCAATTAACCAGACATTAACCTCTCGAACTCAAAAGCCTCGATCATAAATATTCCACCGTACGACTATCTTCATCCGAGCAGGAAAAACAATAAAAACCAAACGCGTTTTACTGCACCGATAAAAAGATTGATAAAATAAGATAATGATTCGGAAAATATCATACGGCAATGAAAAACATTTGTCAGTTTAATTTCCTGAGAGTTTCTTTCTATGAATCGCATAATGCACTCAGAAGTATATAAAGAAAAAAAAATACAAATATACGAACGCGAGAGAGGTCGATGTTCGGGCAAAGGAGATTGCGACACTCTCTCGCGCGACGATTCGTCGTTAGTCGCGCGGATTTCCTTCCCGCTGCTGATGTCTCAGCAAGTATTTCGATGAGGGATCTCTCATTAGGTTTCTTTCTTTCATTCTCTTTTCCATATTATTTTTAAATCGTATACCTGTGTTTGCCGTCGCTATAAACGCGAGAGGTGGCTCTCTTTCGTATTACATCGAGGGTCAACGACTTTCTCCGATTACCTGCTTTGTGCAACGTGTACGGAGAACGTTCGAGGCTAAATTCACACAATAATGACCTTCACCATTTAATTCAATTTTTTCTTCTTGTATCCGCAGCTACGGCGTCGATGATGAAATATTGGCGAGCGTGTGTTGTGCGAAATATTACAGAAACCTCGAAAGCGATACAATGAGCTGGTTAACCAACAATTATCGACATTCCCCCAAAAAACTAAACAAATGTAATGAAAAAAATAAAAGTAAAAAAAAATTATCGTAATTCTATGATTCCAATGGTCTCGACGAACTTTAAAAAAAAAATGAAAAATCGAGAAAAAACACAATAAATGAGATATTTGCAAAAAAATTTCAATTAATTAAAAAATCCTCCTCGTTTTATAATCAATGCGAAAAAAAAGATGCTCCGATTTTACAGCGAATGCATATTTGCCTTTAAACAATAGGCAGACTTGTATATTGGTGCGAGAGCGTGTGTATGAGTTCGTGTTAATTTAACAAAACTCTTTCACTGGTAATTTTGAACACGAGTGAGTGAGAATTACGGTGCACCCGCGCAACTTTCTAGATAGATTAGGTACGAGAGTACTCTGTGTGTAACCGCGTACACCTACACGCGGTAATATAATCGTTACACACGTCCGTGAACTCGGGCCGAGTGAGAGCTGGAAATTCCCCGTGAGCAAGGCTATCATTTTGCCATAAAATTTCATTTTTTCTCGTGTTGACAGAGTTTTGCTTGTTCGAAGGTAACATTGAGAATTCGTTTGTCAAAAAAGACAATAATTATTAAGAAGCTACTGAGCTTGAACTTGAAAAAATGAATTTTCGAACGTGGTTTTTTGATTTGGACGAAAAATATGGACGAAGAATTCTTTTGCGGTTTGAAAATTGCCTCAATTTACATAAAAAATGTCTAATGGTTATATGCACGCCGTTTACCGCGAGACCTTAATACAGACGAATTAGCATTCCCACCTCTTTCCTACCTGTGTAGCGAACCTTCACTTTGTCAGTGTCAGAGTGTCTTGCTGCTGCTGCTGCACTAGAAATTTCAACGTCAGCCGAGAGAAGGGAATGCCCCGAAAGGGTAAGAAAGCGTAACGACGCACCGCGCGACTCAAAAGACGAGAAGACGCGACGACGTGACGACCGAGACCCTCCCCAGCATGACGACAAACAATGCACCACGTTTCAAAGCTCGTCAATTTTTTAAATCGCCATTTTTATTAACCTGTGACATTCTTGGCATAAGAAACATCAAAACTCGGAGTCAAAGTCATAAGGAAATTTCTTACGCTATTTTTTTTATTCTTCAACATGTTTTCTCGTAAATTTTCAGTAATTTTTCTTCAAATCGAATCTTGGAAGTATCTTGAGAATAAATTTCAACAATTTGTAAAGCAGATGCACCAACAGGAAGAGCAGGGATTAAATTTTATCCCCCATAGAAGGAGAAAAACGCTGCAACGTCCCACATGGACGTGTCATCTCTTACGACAAATGTTTGAAGAATCGAGAAGAGACGGAGACACGAACGAAGAGTAATTAGAAAGCACATTATATATAACTCTCTCGAAAAGGGGCCGGAAACCAGGGGCAGTTCGGCTCAGGAGACGCATTATTCCACCCAGTTTCGAAAAATTGGGGTGAACTTGGGTACACACAGAAATGCAAAGGGGAGTACTGACAAGGAACGAAGAATAATTAACGCGAGAGGGAGAAGACGTCGAAAATACGGAATAACTTTAAGCTGCGAGGAAAATAGGGGAGGAACGTGTAGATTTAGTATTTTTCTCCTAACAGCTGCGGACAGCTAGGCTGACTATTTATAGTCCACCAAGTACGTAACCATGTTTATTCTCTGCGGCATTGATTTCATTTATTGCATTCACGACCGAGTGAACAATTAATTGTAAACGATAAAAAGCCAAAAAACAAGGTGGCGAGGGGTAAATTTGTAATAAACATTATTTCCAAAAATTTGGCAACTAATTCGAAAGCTCAACCGTCTCGTATAAATCTCGTATAAAGAAAAGTTGTTGAAATTATTTTTAAAAATACGTATTTTGTGACATTTTGAAATTTTCAACAAAGTTCGTCATCGCGCTGTTACTTTTTTTTTCCTACGTCAACTGACAACTTCAAGAGCAACTGATGATGTGGATGACTCGGCTGAGGCACTCTCGGTGAGTGAGCAGAAGCGTATTATTTTCTGCAACATTCAGGGGTCGTGGTCAACTTTCTCCATCTCTCTATGGTGTGTGGGTATTTGCTCAGGATCGCGTGCCTCTCGGTTATTATCCGGAGCTTAAGAGTAACATTATGTACTAGTTGGAGCTCCGCCGAGGTGGTTGGCCGTGTGCCCACGACCGAGAGAACGGTGGTAGTGATTAGTACGTAAATGCAATACAGGTTAGTGTAAGGTGTAATCGGAGCTCCATTCGATTATGCTCGAGTGACAGCATCGAGGCAAAATAGCAGCGATCTCTCTCAATCATTACTCCTTAAGCATCCAGAATATAATATTACGTACACATGGATATTAAGGAGGCTGAATAATCGCAGAAAACCAAGAGCCTTTGGAACTTGGGTTTTTGATATTATGAGAACGAAAAAGTGACGCAGCTGTTGCTTTAAATTTGCCCAATATCGACTGCTGTTTCGCTTTTAGGTACAAAAATTCAAAAATCTAGAGATTAATTGTTAAAGCGTGTTGTCTCATGGAGAAAGTTGACCGGAAGTTCAATGATGACAGTTTAACTACTCACGTATCCAACTGAGATAATTGAGAAACGGAAATTTAGTCAATTGTTTCAATTTTCACTGGAGACGAAACTGGAAACGACGGATTTGCCATCGCGCGCGGGCACAGCTGATAGAATTGCATTTCTTTAAACTAATTAATCGCGAATTTATATTTGTAAGAATTTTTTTTACTTGCCCATCCGTAGGAAACGGCCATCGATATCGTGACAACATTTTATGACAGAAAATTTATTTAATTCTGAACACTAATTCTTGAACCAACAGCAACAACCTTAAAAGTATTATAACTAATTGCCTAATTAGCACATCTCGATGACAATTATTCTGAAGTCCGAGGATCAATCGAGATCAACTCGATCGAGTTTCTTCGAAGGTCAAAGTACGTTCGTTTTTGAGCTACGAAATAAATAATAATAAAAAAAAGCATAAAATTTCATTCAAATGATTAGTGTGTATGAAAAAAGTTAGCGAATGGTTTTGAATGATTGAAATTCTTGGAACCAGTTTCGAGTCTAAGAATTATTTTTACTGCAAGAATTATAATTATGTATAAAGGCAGATGTGTCTTTTCATTTCAAGACGGTCTTGGCCTTGTAGTCTGGGACGTAGTGCTCGAACGCGCGGGTCTCTCGGCTGTGTTGGGAAAGGTTATGGCGAGGCTGTTCGAGCCTTCCCTTCTTTCACTCCCACCCTCTCTCTCTCTCTCTCTCTCTCTTTCTCTCTCTCTCTCTCTTTCCTTCGCATATCTCCCGGTCTACCGTAACAGAAGCAAACAGAGTGACGTAAGTGATAGGACGTCCGCACGTAAGCCCCAGCAGTAAAGGAAGGGCCGCGATGCAGAGAAAAGGAGAAGAAGAAGAAGAAAAGGGCCAACAGCCGCGCACACACCCGGCCCGACTGCATTGCACGCATGAATATACAATGAGCCTTCACATCTATAGGCACATGCAGCACGTAATTGATCGCTGTGCGCTCGGGAACGGTACAAATCTTACACAATTCATTAATTAAATAATTTTTATAATAAAATTATAAAATTAAGTTAATCAATAAAATAAAAAATTTCCCTTTTCTACAAATTATGAATTTCCGAACTCCACAACGATCTTTTCAAAATAATATCAATTCCTGGGTCATTTTGACCCGAAAGTTTTTGGTCGACGTTCATTGTCGTCGTGGATAATGAAAATAAGTGGATAAACCGTGATCCGGGTCTGATTGACCCAGTGTGTCAATACAGAGGTCGAATGTGAGCAAAGTTTTTATGAATGCACAGTTTTTAAAATAAAAATCATGAATTTGTAAATTTCTTTAGTGCCTTTACAACTTTGTGAGTTCATGGCTACAGGACTCACCGGAGGAAAGACGAAGATGAAGAAAAGAGGAGATGATGCTATACGACGACGGCGCGTCGACGAATACGGCTGACCCTCTGCACGCACAGGAAAGAGGGTGTCTCGGGACGTAAATAGAAACATTACGCAGTCTGAACCACCGCAGCTCTCTTTCTCACTCCCATTCGCCCCTCATGGCTTTCTCGCGCTCCTCATTTTTTTCCCCATCATTAATGAAGCCTCGAAAACCACATAATCATTTTGCATCGTTGCATCGAGCGAGCAATTTCGTTTTCCTTTCGACTGGATTGCCGCAGTTGAGGAAAGTTTCGGTTCGCTTTATTGTACAAGTTCAAGGCAATCTGTCGGTGAAAATTGTCCTGTACGTTTCGTTCGGGCAAGTTTGAAATTTGAAGAAAAAAAAATGAGCCACAGATCGTTCTCGTTTTTTTAATCCAAAAATTAGGAGAATTCCGCTACCTTGCGATTTGGAGTTTCACGAGAGTTCATCGTCAGCATGACACGTAACGGTTGTCGCGTACGCTCAATGCCAATGGAAGTGAGTTTAAGTAGCGTAACGCGAGTTTACCGAGACGACGATCAAGCTGGAGAACTCGCGGGTGTCTTATTGTAACGTTGGTGGATATATATGTCACGTGGTTATAGACACGAAGAGAGGAGAAGGCCCGGGTTCATCGTCCACTTTCTCTGGCCTCGATCATCGTCCTCGTGTGTCTTGTATCGCACATTTGTACATTCAAAACGCCCCCTCGACTCGCCAATCTCTTTACGAGGTGTGAGAAAATACCAAGATACGATCTCGAGCCAAAAAAAACGATATGGAGGTTAAACACAATTCACTAATGCGCTTGACACATTAACCCGCGCAATGACGGCCTTGTCCCACGGCCGAATTCAAAACTTTGTGGCTACGACGCCAGGAGGCTATGGACGACGACTTTCGCCTAGCGTGCCATCGAATCATGGAAAATAATGACCGAGTGACAGGAATTTCTCAATTTCCCATCCCGAGCCTTTTGAATGATAAATTTTAAATTAAAATTTCAATTATTAATTGAAATCGAAATAAAAAATCTTTTGAAATGGTAAGAGATCGTTGGGCGGCAACTGCGTTTGTCTGAACCAGTCTCCGTGAAGAAAACTGCACATAATCGTTCTACTGGTTATAGCAGACGATAAAATTTAGTCCTAACGTTTTCCTTTAATTTGCCACTCGTTGCATAACCACCTGGAGTCTCACCTTGAGGAAAATTGTGCAGAATGGTCCCAAGGAAACGTGCATTCGAATAGCTTGGCTCCCACGATTATTTTCAAGTTTTCTTTTATCACGTTGTACTCGCGCATTGAAAAACTCAAGGCACTCGTAATCCTTAACTCTAGAACGAAATCCTTGGGACTGTTTCCTTCAAATTCTCGGAAAATTAACTTGAAAACCTCCGACCTCGTACAAATAGTAAAACATATGGTGATCTGAGAATCCACGTGCTCGAGGCTCGTCCCTTTACTAGGAATGTTGATATTTCTAATCTTAATGAGGTCCGGAACACTTCTACACACGTGGCGATCTGTACGTTCGACTCTCCGTTTACAAGCAGGATTCGAAATAGTACGACCACAAGATTTTCCATTAAAACTTGATAAATACTTTTCCACTCACCATCAACAGTTTCAACAACTTAATTATGTGTTTTAATTTATTTATTTTTTAATTATTTTCCTTGAATTTTTATTATTGTTAGAATTTTATTTATTATTTATACTAATCGTTTTGATACTTTTATTGTTTTTATTTATTATTTTATCATTTCCATTATGTTTACAATATTTATCAATATTGTTATTATTTATTTATTATTATTTATTGTTTTTTATTCATTTTTAACTAATTTTTGGTATTTGATATTTTCTGGTTTTATGACTTGATAGAATATTCATTGAAATATTTGTGGCCAGAATTTCAAAGGGGACAAAAAATTGAACGAATTGAAAAAGATTTTCGTTTGAGTTTCTCGGGCTGTGAATATCGTAATTACGAGGGAGGTAATCTGTTTGCAGGAAATTCGAATTGGCAGCAAAGGACGATTGACATTTGTAGTAATTTTGAAACGTAAATAAAAATGTGGTTCTACCCACTCGTGTCTATCGCAATTATCTAACGTCTACGTTACAAATTCACCAACGCATTAAGCCATTAATAGCTCGAGAAAAAAATAAGAGAGAAAAAATGGTCTCGCGATAAATGAGATTGAGTCTGCTCGACTCAAATATTATTCAGACACGAGCCAGGATACACTGGCGACGCGTTTCTCCTATCTCTTCGCGGACATCCTGCTGGACCCGCTGCATCATCCGTTCTCCTCCCATGTCGTGTATCATTTACAAGAGAGAACGGTTACGCATCGTGTACTCTACGCGCGTGTCGTTAACCTCACGCTCCGAACGGCCGATTTCATAAAATTGTCTTTTGCTTCACAGTCCCTTTCGATTCGGCATCTCTAGATTCTGTTACTTCGCCTCGACCGGGACTTCGTTCATCGCATAACAACTTCTCCGCCTTTTCGTCCTGCAAAAATATTCCAATTGAGCGATCGTCCTTTTTTTACCTTCGATTGAAAAAACCTCGTTCGTTTACGAGCAAATAAGTCCCGAGCATACGGAAAAATGTTGAATAATCAGATCAACGACGTTGCGAACATCGAAAATTCCGTAAAATCATATCACGTTATAAAAAATCTTACTAATTGAAAATTAAGTAAAAACATTTCGAAAAAGCCTCGGAAACCACTTTTCACTCGTGCGCGTCTTTCTTTGTCGATTTTTCGTTGCTCCGTTTCGATGTCAAGAGATGCCAGATTCGATACAATAGAGATATTCGTGTGTGTGGGTCGGTTAGTTCAATACATCGTGAAATATGTGTAACAATAAATACGTACACGCGCGTACATACGAATGTATTTACATCTGGTGCTTGCCGGTGAATGGTGCGGGTTCTCTGGGTAATGCGACCAAACGAAGTAACGGTGCTCTGCCCTCGATATACGTGCGTACTATAAAGCGCCCCCGAACCTCGCTCACCGGACTCGCTATTGTGAAACTTGGAGCACGCAAGTATTATGACAGAGAAGAGCCCAAGAAAGAGAGAAAAGTGTTACCTTTACATATATATGGGTCATTCTTAGGCAAGAAAAAAAAACACACACACAAAATTCCCCGACAACTTGATCTGCAATTTGCTTGCAATTGAGAAATAAAAATTATTTCATTATTTTTCAACAAAATCTTCTCTGCCTGCGTCCAATTGTGAAAAAATGCAGAAAAAAAAATTAAATTTCTATGAATAGTGAAAAATAAAGTTTTTGGATCTTGCGTTATTTTGAAAAAATGTTCGATAATTGTGAATATCGAAAGACGTGAATGTGGGCGAATGGAAAAAAAATGAATGAAATTAAATACGAATGTAATTTATTCAATGGGAAAGAGTCGATAATGATATGAAGATCGGAAATAAATTATGATAATTTATTTGAAGCTCGTTTTTTTCTTAGTTATGCGATAGCGATAATTTTCTCATGTTTTTTCGAACGGAATTTCGATTTAATTTCGACGTATATTTAATTATGCATCTTTCGACGACGTGGTAATATTTGGACTTTGACATTTCGAAGACTTTGAATTGATCGTCAAATTTTTGGTTAACGCCGTGTTGGAAACTCATGGAATTGTCCATTCGAAGTTGCCCTCCCCATAGATATTCACGAGCATCCTGTACGCATTCCCTTTTCACTGAATTTCGGGGTGGGAGCGATGCAGTCTCTCGGATGCACCACGCGTGACACACTTATGGCCCTTTTGTCCTTTGTGTCGATTGACCAACGGCATCGAGAACGACATGTTCTTAAAAAGTGCTGTAAAACACATCGGGATCCTTATCCAACACATTGATTCGCTTTGAAGTAAGAGATTGCATCGGTTATGCAGGAAAAAAATGTTGGCAACTGCGTATCGACGATTGCGAAACAATCGTGACAGCCAAGATTGCAAATTTAATAAAAAAAACAGACCAATTGATCAATGATGACAAGTGCGGGGAACACAGAAGCTTCTTATCTTGAATTTGCATCGATGTGTTGCAGTCTTTTCGATTGGGTATTTCATCATTCAACGTAATTCATATTGTTATTGTTTATTATCGATTTATTTTACCGGACGTTCACCCGATCGATCTCTGCGTTTTTCTCTTCTTTTTTTTTCATTCCTCGCGTCGCATTTGCTGCAACGAGTGAACGAACCTTCGCAAGGTCGATTTGTTTTTATTCTAAGGGATTTTTACCACCTTCTCTATGAAAATCGTTCGTCGTCGTACTCTCGGCAATTTTTTCATGATTCAGAGAGATTCCATCCTGAAGGATGTCTTCGACACAAAAACACATTGACTGGACAATCTTTGCAATTTCGTCTGCCAGAGTGCCAGCGCGATGTGGACGGAAGGTTTCGAAACACAACAAAATTCAAATATACAAGAAAAATAAACTTTCATAATTGAAAATATAACTTTTCTGTAATTTCTCCAAATGTCACGTATCGACGGTGATGCTACGTGCTATTTACAAATTAAAATTATCTTAATCTTTCGTCACATGGAATAAAAGTTTCAACATTACAACCGGAAAGGATGATTTTTTTTTTCGTTTTGATAAAATCTGCGCGGCGACAACTTTTCGTCTTATCAGTTGAACCTCACGAGGAATTGAAAGCGGAACAATATGTTTGTGTCCAGGAACGGTTTTCTATTGAAATTTTACATCAAAATCTGATTTTCGAAATTTCTAATAAACGTACTTTGTTGCACTAAACTTAGCGGGTTCGAAAAAGCTTGTCAAGCCTCAGTAGACACACTTGGGTCTGTAGTGTCCAGCCCGTTGAGCGAATGGCGTGAATTTTTCGTTTTTCTCTCTTTCTATAGATCCAAGACTGCGTTCTCGATTTTTTTCAGATTTTTTTAACGTGTCGGTAAAAAACGGTAAGACGCTCCAGACCCATGTGTGTCTAGGGAGGTGCGCTCATTGTAATGTGTCTACGAATGGTTAAAAATTGAGAAATCTATTGCAGCACAGCTGTGAAAAATAAGAATAGCAACTATGATTTCTCATGGTGGATTTGAGTAGCAATAGAAAAATGAAATTGCTTCCGATCAGACAAATTATTATTATTTAGTCAACGTTTGAAAAAAGCCCCATGAGTTTTTGTTTAGATTTGTTAAAAAGTTAAAAAATTGTGAAATAAGCGAAAGAGAGGAAGGAGCGATCGTTAGCTAACGGTGTGGCTCAAAAGATCGTTAGCTGACGAGGGGTGAAGATGCAGCAATGAAAAGAAATTGATATGAGCTAACGCAATACTTTCGATCTATAGGATAACGCGTTAACCGTAAATATGTGTACGAACAGTTAGCTGCTCCATTGTGTCTCATCTCGTGGTGAATGGTGGGTCGAGAAAATCCGTTCGAAAAATGAGATGCGCTGGATTTGAATAAAAAAAATAACAGTGCTGCGTCGTAAGGGTGTGGGTGAAGATATTTGCACGAGTAGGTAGCGGACTTTTTTGTGGATCGTTTTGATTTTTTTTAAATGCACGAGGCGAGGACAATGAGGATATGGCCCCATCCGGACTACGGACTAGGGCGAAAGAAAATTGTTGAAGAGGCAGGAAATATTTCCGAGCATTTTAAATGCATCTCGAGAAAAAAAAAGAAAAAAATCTATACACCGTCGGAGAACCGCTATCCTTTTTTCGTTCGATTGATTTCTTCGTTCAATTTTGTTTTGTTCGCAAGGAGGTGGAAAGACTCGATGCAGCTTGGATTCGTTTTTTTTCGCCTTTTTTTTTAGTCATCCATTCAATCGCGTTATTGGGTCGTCTCAATTTTATCCTCGTGACCTCGATTCCCTTTTTCTACGTCGCCCATTGTCCCATTGACGGGGGTGTACTCTCGGATTCCCGTAACATCTGCGAAAAAAAAGTGGTTTCTTTCTCTCCCTCGCGCCTTCGTCCTGTATCTTCACCTTGAAACGCACTTCCATCGCATCGCCACCCTCGAAATATCATCGGCATTGAAAAAAAATAAAATAATAATACACTTTGTAATAATTGTTCAATTTCCATCAATTGTGCACTCTTATCTTTCATGATGAAAGACAGAACAAGAGAGAAAGAAAAAAAAAGAGTGTTTATCGTTCCTTGACCCGAATCGCCGATACAAATATTCACTCGCTTTATTTTTTTCACATTTGCACACTCACTTACGTGTCTTTCTTCATGCAAATCACAGCAGATTAATGCAACTCAGATAAATTATGAAAATTATGATAAATTGCTGAATAACGTTAAATTGTATAATATTTCGCATTTTCCGATCGCCAGGTCAATTATTTCCGACTCTGTGATGAATTTGTTNTCGCCACCCTCGAAATATCATCGGCATTGAAAAAAAATAAAATAATAATACACTTTGTAATAATTGTTCAATTTCCATCAATTGTGCACTCTTATCTTTCATGATGAAAGACAGAACAAGAGAGAAAGAAAAAAAAAGAGTGTTTATCGTTCCTTGACCCGAATCGCCGATACAAATATTCACTCGCTTTATTTTTTTCACATTTGCACACTCACTTACGTGTCTTTCTTCATGCAAATCACAGCAGATTAATGCAACTCAGATAAATTATGAAAATTATGATAAATTGCTGAATAACGTTAAATTGTATAATATTTCGCATTTTCCGATCGCCAGGTCAATTATTTCCGACTCTGTGATGAATTTGTTCATTTCCTGACTTTCTCTTGGGATTTTTCGTCAAATCAGTGAAATAATTAGTTTTTTTAATAAAAACAACAGTTTTGGAAATAATTAATCAATTAACAAGAACCTGGACCCATGGAAATTCTTTTATTCGATTAAATAATTGGCTTCGTCATGTCATTCAAGCAATTGGAATAAAATTCTGATTTCTCGTTTGAAATCTCTTTTGAAACTGCTTACACGTGCATACGTTTTTGCATACGTTGCATTTTCTGCTGCAGCTCGTGTATGTAATATGCATACATATTTCTGGAAGCATAAATACGTATATATATTTGGACATGCATGTATTTGCATAAGTTTCTTGTGTACGTTAAACTGCGATTCTATTATTAACGCAGTTGCTGCGATCTCGTTGTCTCGACGCCCGCAACTGCATCTTTCTCTCTTTCTCTCTCGCTGCGCTCCGCAGATTCCGTCCACCTTTTATTCCAGCAGCAGGCGAGAGCTCCTGATATCTCGGCTGGGCTGTTACGAAGTGTCCAGAAAGATATAATGCGCGTATCTCTATATATATTTATATATATAAACAGAACACGTCTCTTTATGTCCCACGCATAGTTTAACCGCTTAATAAACTAAGAACGCTACGAAACCGACGTCATTATTTTATTCCTGTACTTTTCTAGAACCATTAAAATGAACAAAATAAATAAAACGATCGCATTATTAATCGTAATATCAAAATTACTCAATTTTCTTTACAATGTTTATGGGACGCTGCTAAATTTTTCTACGAATGTTTTTTCGAAATTTACGAACTTTTTCGACCCAAAAAAAAAACGAAATCGACGATTTGTTTTTTTTTAACACAAATATTTCGTGTGAAACGGTTTAAAAAAATCGTTTGAGTTTTTTTTCCTACGGCGAGGTGACAAAGGAAGGGAAACAATGGAAATGCTCGATTTGAGGAGGATTTATATTTTGGAAACATCATCCGGTGGGAATCGATAAGGGAACGTTTTTATTAACATTTTGCAATTCATTGAGTCGTTCGTTACTGCGAAATGATTAATTGAATGGTTTGAGCGAATTACAGAGGAAGAAAGAGACGACCGGATCCGTGACTCTCGGGAGAGAGAGTTACGTCCTGCAGTTGTGGACTCTCTCGGCACACACGCACTTGAAAGAAAGTTTTGCTGGCGTATGCTCGAAGCGACCGAATGCGGTTCATCGACACCGGGCGGTGCTCGGGGCTCTTAAGCGCGTACGCGGGGGTGGGGGCTCACGAGTAAAGTTCGACGACGCTTAACACGCGTACACAAATGTATACGCGAGAATTGGTGTGAAGACTGTAAAAACGCGAGCGAGTGCAAATGCACGCGACAAAGGAGAAAGATTGAAAGAATTCAATGAAGAGCGTGTACACGAAATAATAAGAAAAGGCACCTGCTGCTGCTGTTCTCTGCGAACAGAACGTGGTACCAACGAAAGGAGTCAAAGACTTTTCACGTAGCCGTGAAACGATCGAGACCAGATTCCGCGCCTCGCGGTACGGACCCCCCAAACGCGATAATCGAAAAAAAAAAATGAAAAAAAAAAATTCAACGTTTCCAAACAAATCATTTTTGTTCTCGCCATTTGAATTCTTTCTCTTCCTTTCGAGGCCGACGAACCTGCTCCGGAAGGTCGGGACGCGCAGATTCGCGTGGGCGAAATTTTGCAGATGTATATTAAAAAAAAAAAAANAAAAAAAAAAAAAAAAAAAAAACAAGCGAGAGGAAAAGAAATTTTCTTATCATTCTATTTGTTCTGTAACTATGTGAACTGCTGTCGTAAAATTCGCATCGTAATTCGCTTGATTCTTATTTTCAATGGAAATTTTTATTTTCATATCTGATTGCTCTTGATTTTATAAGAGCTCTTAGAATCCCATTGTCAGAGAAGCAGAACATCGAAGTTTCGTTTTGTTGATCTTGTCAAATTCGATAACAGAATTTCCGCTTTTTTTTCATACATTCTCCGTTTCTTTTCCTCGGAGTGTTTTAGTAACACGTTCGAGCCAACTCTCGTTCTTCCTGTTTTTCGAATGTCATTATTCTAAATTGGCATTTCCATCACGTTGCAGAGATTGGACACGTATGACAGCCGCTTGCAGCTTCCTCGTTGATTTATTAATTTTATTTTGTTTCATTTTTTTTTTTTTTTCGTAACCGAGCAATCCGTCACGTTTTGGTTGCTGAAAAACTCGATTTATTTGTATCGAGTTTCGATGAGATCGACATTTTCGATCGTTTGATCTTAGAAAAATAAAATACGTGCAATAATCAGTATTTCGACGGCGAACTAATCGAATGTGGATTTTCCTGGAGTAATTGAAAGGCCAAAACTGACCGAATTGACGTAAATGAACAAAAAAAAGTTTGAATAATTTTTACATTGATAAAGATTTGAGACAATTCCTCAAAGTCCTTAAAGCCCTTGGAACAAAGTCCTCGAAGCAATGGCACCAGGGGATAAAAATGTATTCGTAAAATATTACAAAATCGTGCAGTGTGTGTGTGTGCGAGTGTTGCAGAATCTTTTGGCACGATACGCCCTCGGCTCGTTACAATAATAGCGCGTGATGATAATTATAATGTTCGCAAGAGTGAAAATCGAGTGCAACGCGCCAAGATAAAGCGCATTCCTCATTTTTAAAAATCATTCGATGAACGCGTGAAGAATAAATAAATAAAAATCTCGTTTACCGAAAAATGAGATTGCTCCTTTTTTTTCCTTCCTCCCCCCGCAATTTTTGATGACCCAGGGGCTCATGATCTCGCATCCGGTTCAGAAATGCAACTTTCCAGTAATTTCTCGATTAATGTCTGTATCGACACAGCAGCAACGAACCGCCACGTAATACGGTCCACACAACGATTCGGGACGTTGCGGACGTTCGTTAACCCGTTAGAGTATCGATTACACACACAAACACACACAAAACTCGGAAAAAACTGATTACAAACGTTTTTCGATCAATTTTTATTGCAATTATTATTATTTTTATCTTGTTTCTCATTACTTAAGCTCATATTTGTTTATCTGACACGTTCCCAGAAAAAAAAACGTCCGTTGCGTTGATGAAATGTCATCGAACGGCTCTAAACATAGAAATTAGTCGTTGTTAATCAAGCGAAACGTCCTTTCTACCTACAACGTTATCTTTTATATGTTCAGGCGAATTTATTTAACAATCGCATTATTTTGACGTCACTATGAACGGAAGCTATAAAAATCTCAGTCAACGTTCCGGGCCGTCTTCGAAAATGAAGGTTTCCATTTTTTTCGCGATTTATTTCGAAAAAAAAAACGATTTTCAATTTCCATTAATATTTCAAATGAATAACTTTATTTTATGGAAATAAATTTTTTTTAAAAAAGCTTGGAATGCAACGCGATTTCTGGCTGATTTTTTTTTTTTTTTGGCAAACCTGAGAACGAAACGTCGCAAGAAAAATTGGGATTATTCAAAAACCTGGAATAAATGAAGAAAAATATAATTTTCTGCCAATTGCGATGCTTTGTGTTTGGAATATGTTTTTGTGGATGGAATTTATTTGATGATTTCTCCGCTGAAATTCCCACCTTGAATAAATTCGGGTCAATGATCGACGAGTGTGTGGAAAAAATTTCTTCGAAAATTGGTGATAAAAAGTCGGGCCCGAGGAAAAGGAGGAAGGGGGCGGTCGTGGTGAAGAGAGGATTGATTCAAGCTGCACGGCCTTTCAGTGCTATTCAGTACCATTAAGCCAAGAGTTACGAAGCTCAAGGGCTTACGGATATTATATCAAGAGTTTATATTTGGAATCCCTTTTTTATCAACATCTATACGTTTTCCAGGAGCTCACACTCTCGCAAATAGGTCGAACGGTACACACGCACGGCATCGCGTCTTTTTATCATACACACATTTCACCTTTCTACTTTGCAATCAAGCACTTTCATATTGCTTTCACTCGGTCGATGAAAGTACAGCGCGACGCGCTGTTATCCCCCCATCGTAATACTCGTTGAAGAACACGAGTATAAATTCTATACTGTGGAATCTTGATTAGTCAACCTTGTTCGGCACCCACGGCATGGCTGCAAACTTTTTATCATTCGCAAATCAATAACAATCGAAATAAAACGAGACGATTGTTGAAAAATATGATTGGAAAGAAAAATGATCGGGATTGAAATCTTTGCGACGACTGCGTTGACTTGATAACAATTTTTAGACGTTTGGGTCCTTGGGACCCCGTGGAGGGGTTGGTGTTAGGAAAATTTCTTTGCTTCTGCAATTATAAACAAATAAAAGTCTATCTTGACTGGAAATCATGACAGAGAATTATTTTCTCGCGTCCATGACGCAATGTCCTTCATTCGGAATGGCCAAAAGGCTTGACACTCTCCTGGACGTTGAAAGGAATCTTTCGGAGGTACTGCGACCATTTTTCTTCACCGACACGCACAATCACACGTACGCACGAGAGACACGTTGAAACTTTTGAATATTTTTCCATCCGGGCCATTCACACGCGGTTTACCGAATGGGCCAATGACTCGCTGATGATCGAACGTTCACTCTTTCCACGTAGATATAATATTAAGTCAGCCTTGTCGAAATTTTCGTCGAGGGCCATCGAACTCTTGGCGGGCGACGAAAACATCGAGTCGAGAAAAGTGTTACGCACCAATCTGTTTACCTTAAATCACCGAACAACATTTTTTCTTTTCCTTTTTTTTTCAATGTTAATTGGAACGGCGAACTCTAAAGAAGAAAATTGAATCCACATGGAAAAAGAATTATAAAATTGTCAGATTCATTTCGAATTTTCTAGGAATGAAATTCTTCGATTTTTGGTGCAAATTCAATTATTTCGCGCTCATCGTACTTGCGGATCTTTGAACGAGAAATTGTTGACTCTTGTTTCGCACGTCAATGAATTTGATCGCGAATCGCGTGCGCAATCTCGATTACAACTGCACCATCATCATTATCATGATCATCATCATCATCATCATCATCATTGCTAGTCCATACTATTACTTGAGCAGTTACACTTTCTCCCTGGTGATTTGCTCGACGCCTTATTCTCCGTGGGGTATGCATTCGAGGCTCTGAACGTGGAGAGCTCTCGTTTTGCTAGAGCACGGCTCTGTTTATAGCTGAGCAAGAATAAGAAGAAAAAACAACGAGCAAAAAATGTGTTTGCCTCGATTTCGAGACGTTTCTGTCCAGCAACGAACATCTTGGCAAAATTTTAATACACAAACAGACGCATATACCGAAGTGATTTTATTGGGGAACGTAAAAATTGCAAAAACTCGATGAATTCTTTGGCTTGAAAAAAAAATGAGAACGAATCGTCGTTGCCCAATGAACTGGGCCAGTTTTTAGGTCAAATAAATAATCATCAAAGATGAAAATTCATGACCGACAAGATGGGGCATAAATTTCTATAAAGTCAGAGGAAAAATCGCAGTGCTTTGTGTTCGAATCTCGTCTCTGTGGGCTCATTCGGAGCTCACATCCGATCGAAAAATTCTCATCAATTATAAATTTTTACATTAATTTCTCAGCGATTCTCATGTTTCAGGGGATATCGCGAAGCATTCATGAATTTTAATGTCTTTTGAAAATGAAAATGGTTTTTATACCATCTGATAGTCCACAAACAAATTTACTCGCAAATTTATGAAGCATCTTTTAGATCGTGATCGCGTGCTGCTGTTTACATGGTGAAAGCATGAAACCTTGCTGCACTTTACCGCATATTGGAAGAGCGTACCATCCAGTCATTGGACTTACGTGTGTGTTGATTAAGTCGGAGCATGGAACAAGAAACACCTTTCATGCGCTCGGGGAAATCATCAGTGAAATTATATCATTACATCTGTTCGAATGGAAAAGTAATCGAAATTTCTAATGAAATAATGAGCGATCTTCAGTAATTATAATGAAACAATAATTTCCTACCAAACACGCGGAAACAAATATTTTGTTGAAATAGATCGATTTTTTTGTTGGACACTTTTTTTTTTTAACAAGACCAAAAATGTTGTCACTACAGGCAAATTTTTGTCATTATAATCGTCAATTTTTCTCACAGTTCCGTTAGAAACCAAAAACACTGCCAAAATAACGAGAATTTTGAAATTATCCAAAAATAATTGCTTTACCGTGTTCAACAAAATTTCCACGTTTTTCAACGAAATTTCATTTCCAGGGGAGTTTCCTGCTCCTCCGTCGCCTCTCTAATGGATTTTAGCAACGATTTTGTTATTTCTCATTCATTGAAAATATAACGGAAACTTTGAATATTTTCGCCAAATTTTCAAGATTTTTCCATAATTTTCGGACGAAAAATTTCTATGGATTTACGAAAACCTGTCAGACGCTCATGTTCTATTGAAAATAGCGAAAACGTTGAAAACGTTCAACAAATTTTGACATTTTTCGCTAAATTTCACATGAAAAATGACTTGGAATTTGTTGGAATCTCTGAGCGGGACGATGTGTCATCGCAGGGAACTATGATGTCACAGATTTTTCTCCGCGTGCACGAAACCGAGCAATGTCCCATTGCCATGTCATTTTTTTCCCTCAATTCCGTCAAAATTCTAATTCGATAATTTTGCAGTAAAGCGACCAACGTCTAGTTCGAGATTGTACGAAATGACAGCACAAAAAGTTGCTTCCAAACTTTCATCAAAGTCCAAAGTATGGAACGCTGAAAAAAAAACTAGAGAACGATATCGCAGATGATAATCTTTCGAGTGTGATACTTTGGTTGGAAAAGCGAAAAGGTGCGACGGCGAATTAGAGGAAAATCCTAAAGATCGAAGCGAATTTTTAAAGTTCTGGGATGTTGGTTCGATTAAAAAAAAAAAGGGAAGAGCTGTTGGGCGAGCGTTTCGTCTTTATCGCCAAAGAGAAAAGAAAGCGAGTGACAATTGCATCAAAAATTCGTAGAAATTGATAAAGCTGCACCTGTTGCTTGTTGGCGAAGAACGAGGGCGCGAAATTAGTCGTCGGATAAATTTGACCGATAAGAAAATGGTCGGCGGTCATTGCTGCGCGGCAATCGGGCTCAATGATCGGAACTGAAAAATCTTATGCAAAGAATAAAGAAAAAGAGACAGGGGAATAAAAAGAAATGAAGAAAGAACAACAAGGCTCGCTGTACATAAATCAACGTGAACTTGAGCCGCAATAATATAATTTTGTTTGTCATACTTAACGATCAAGAAAGTGAAGAAATAAGGAGGTCGTTGTACCTGAATTGCGTCGAGAAATAAATAAATAATAATACCATTTTTTTCACCCTCTTTATCCTCCATCCAGGAAGAAAGAGAGAGAGAGAGAGAGAGAAAGAAAGGAGCGAAAATATTCTCGTTTCGTTGCTTTACTTTATCGTCGTTTATATACATAGACGTTTTTTTGTTGCCCACATTCGTACACATCGATGTATGTATATATAAATAGCAATAAACTCGTGAAAGCGAGCATTAACGAAATTGCATAAAAAAAAGTGAAGGTGACCCGGACGGTGATTCATGAGAGGGCTGATGCCCTCGTTGTCTGGCCTCTGCAGCGAGCAACAGCCTGGGAATAACAAAAAAAGTGCGAGTGGGGATGATGCCACGATCGAAGCAGGGGAAGGAGTTGCGAGGGGAAAAAGAATCTTTTGAGTGTTTTTTCTCACTCTATATAGACGCGCGAACGCATAAAATGTAAGAAATAAATCGAGAGCCTGTTAACACATCTCCGCGCACGAGCAATTTCATCGCAATCCTTTGTTTCCCCGATTACTAATTTTTATCAGCAACAAGAAAAAATAAACGTTACCTCTTACTCATCGTAACCTTTTTTCCTTATCGTTTCCATTTGTATCCTACGATCGATCCTCCCACCGATTCTATTAATCTGAATGGAAAAGTCCGCGTTGAATAAAAAACGAAATAACGCTTGTTCGAAAAAGAACAATTTTTTTCATTTTCTCATTAATTCTCAAGTCCAAAAGTGCAGACGGTTCAAAAAACCTACTTTATTATCCTCATTGTTTCGCGTATTACATTTTCGGTGGCAAAATAAAGTTGTTTTATTCAAAACCATTCAAGAACGTGTCGTTAACACTCGATCACTTTTTTTTCTTTATTCCTGCGTCTACATTGTCTGCTGAGAATTGAGCATTTGCAGAAGAAAGGATTTTATTAATCGAAGAATCGAGAATGGTTGTCGCGATAAATTTGAAATTTCTCGGAGTATTTTCGAAAGATTTGAAATAATTTTCTCGTGTTGAGTAACTCGTAACGAGATCGTTTGGTAAAAGGGAACAAGAAAGCCTGAATCGTGAGAGCCCTTGGAACTGACCTTGCCCCAAAGTTAAATAGAGTTTAAGTAACGCGAGGTCCAAAAGAGAAGAAAAGAGCAATTCGAGCAACGATGTTTCTGTCTCTTTGGAGCAGGCGGAGTGAGGAAAAGAAATGCACGTAATTTCATTAACCGCCGTGGCCCTGATCTTGTCTCGCGTTTGTCCCTGGCGAAAAATTTCACGAGCAACACGCCGGTGAGCAGCAGCGCGCGAGCGTCGAGAGCTGGTGCTGCTCTCGTGGCTCGGGCTGCAGCTCTTCTGTGTCTCGTTTTTCTCCGGTTAAAGTAAAGAGGGAGGGGGGG
>JBAJMU010000008.1:1541935-1575495 GCA_037952995.1 Hyposoter didymator
GGGAGGGGAGGGCGGGATGGAGCGAACGCATAAAACAGCAGCAGTGCGCACGACGAGATTCTCCATCCCCACCGTACGCAATCTTTCGCCTCATCGATATATCTGTATGTCTAAAAAGAGGTCCATCTTTCCCCCACTCGAGTATTCTTACGCGTCGACGGGACCATCCACCCACACGAAGAAACGAACGGGTGGTAGAACATCGTGGACACACGCCGGGGCAGCACCGAACGTGCGAGAGATCTCTTTCTTTCGATTCTGCAACTTTTACCAATATTTGGGGTAATGAGGGTCACCTAAGCATTTTCGTCAAAAATCGATGAATTACTCGGAATTTAAATTCGATTTTCGATGCCGAATGATTCAGTTACGATGAGTAATCATTGCACATTATAACATTTGCTAAAAAATAATTTTTAGAATTATTAATTAACTTGTTGTTGTCAACGCGGGACAATAATGATTCGTAAATAAATAAATTTTCCATTGAGCTTTGTGTGTTGTGTCGGAATAGGTTCATTTTGTTCGAAGAAGAAACTCGAGGCAGTTTCGAAATATCGATGAATGCTCGAGGAAATTACTCGGGTCCATCATTCATTTATTCTCTCGCAAGAGCCTAAAAATGTTGGGGAACGAATTAAATGCAAATGAGGCTCACCGTTCAATGCCAGACATTGTTGATAATTGCGGAAAAAAAATTTCCTCGCGTCATTATTGAGATCCATGTGTTTTTCTTTAACTGACCCGCATTGCCCCCAGTTCTCCTTCAAAACGTCTCTGCCGCACTGAACGATGTTTCCCTCTCTTTTTGTACGGCGGCAGGAGCTCGTCGCACTCTCGCAGTCGTTCACCGGGCCGAGAGAGGAGCGCAAAGTCGCGGTAATCTCGTACAATTCGTATATATTACTAAACACAGGCGCGCACACAAGCACCGAAAAGGAGAGAGAAAGAGGCAGCACGAACACAGTGTAAATTGTCTTAGCTTTGAACGTACACATCGGCGATACGCGACGCGGCGGATTACTCGACGACATTGGGAGTTGCGTACGGCCAAGGCGGAGGGGGTAGCGGCGGGGGCGCGCGGGGCGGACGAGGAAGAAGACGGAGGCAAGAGACACACGGAGTACCAGAACCTCACGCGGCATCGAGTCAGTTCGCAGCGCGGCATCGTATCGAGCAGACGTGCCCACTTTCGTAACTTGTCTCTCAAATACTAAAAATCCTACTTTCTCTCATTATTTTTTGTTTTTGTTTGTTGTTCCCTTGTTGGAATTGTTTATCGTCAGTTTGAATCTTCAGCTCGTTTCGAACCTCTCACCAACGTTTGTTCTTCGAATTGTTTGTCAATACAAAACACGACGATCGCATAACGCCACGTGAATAAAACTCGCATTTTCGGGGATTACAACGACAAATGTTGACAGAGTGTGAAGTTACGTCGGCTCATTCGACCACAACATCCATCACTTTTCTTCGAAACATCAAAAAATAATTGAAAAAAAAAAAACATACTTTTTCCAACGTAACCAAAGGATCTTGGTTTCTGTTTCACGTTCGATCGCGTTTGTGTCTCGCAAGTTTATTTTGCATTATAAACTAACGCGCGTGTTTTATTATTCCGACAAGCAATACTTGTTGGTTTTCATACCAAGTGCGAAACAGTTTTTTCGCGATAAAAAATAAATAAAATAAATTGTGCCCTGTGCATCCGGCTCTTATGTCGAACGTGATAGTTCCGTCAGTTTGACGAACACACCTGTAACTTTGCTTCGATAAGTGTGACACGTGATTCTCGTTGTCTGGACTGTTTATCCTCGTTTTTTTCTTGGTTAATCTTTCACACAACTTGGTCGCCCTCGCGATTTTTCATTGATCGAGGGCTTGTGGATATTTGGAGCCATTCTTTATATTCTCTTCGTATCGCTCAAGAATCTACGAAATCGGACAAAGTGGATCGCGTTATAAGCGTGAGATCACGATTGGAAGAACATTTAACGATTGGTGAGCAACATTTTCATCGTTTTTTTCTAACAATTATCAAAGATGCTAATGATTTTTTCAACTGTCGTCATTTCGAGTCACGAAATATTCGGATCGTTCGTTTTTTTTTCCAAATTCGCTAAGGTCAACTGGCCGTCGTCTCTGTAACTTTTAACGACTGTGAATTTTTCATCATCCTTTCCGAGTACAAAGATCACGCGTGATTACAACTTTTCATCATTTTTTCTGTCTCTGCTGATTTTTTGTTTGTCCGGGCGCTAGCGTTTACGAACTCGGCAGAGTGTTGTGTTTGTTGCGCCTCGAGCCCCACGCGTTCTCCGTGACGTTTCACGGCGTGCACGTTGCGTCATGCGAGTTCGTGAAACCGAGCGATTCATCGGAAATTGTCGTACGAAACTGTAGCTCTCGCTGCTCGGGAGACTGAATAAGCGGAATAATTAATTTTTTTCCGCGTATTTTCCAAGAGAACACGAAAATTCTGAAAAACTTCAATTATCGTAAATGCAGAGACGCACGTACGTAACTCGATGAGACACGTAATAATGTTTGAGCTCGTAGAATCAACTGGAAACTTACTCGACGAATTACGTCACATGCATGACTATCGATTCAATCAAATAATTCATCGCAATTAATTACAAAATGCATTAAAAACTTTTATCTATTAAAAAATCTTATTTCAATAGAAAAAAAAAGAAAATTCCCAAATTGTGCGATAAAATCGATAAAATAGAGAACAAAAAACGGAAAACCAAAAAAATCTCATTTCCTATTCCGTTGAAATGAAAAAATCGATAGCATCAAATAAACTGTCAAAAATTCCGCATTTCTTGATAAACAAGAATCGCAAAAAGCGAGACTGTTGAAAAAAAAAAAACGTTTAAAAAAAGCGTGAACGAAAAGATCGGAATGCCGAAAGGAATACCTAGTCGCCATGAACTTGAAACGTTCTCTCGAGAGTTCATCCTCCCACATAGTCATTTTGCCCAGTCAATGTCAGTGGCCTGAGGTTCTGCAGTGCGATGCACCGGCTCGAGCGGAGAGCCAGCGACTGCACGTGGCGTTGGTGATGAGTGGTGGCGCGGAGAAAAGGGGAGGGGGAGAGTCGGAAGAGTGGGATCGTCGCTGCTCGCGTGGTGGAGGTTTTCTCGAGAAACGGGAATCCCCCACTCTCCCAAGGCGCGCTGTGGTGGTTCTTTTACACGTGTGATTCGGCTGAATCGTTGGCTGACGAGGTTGAGCGCGGAAAAAACAAGTTTTCGTATCGACATAATTGTGCAACAATGATTTTTGTGCGAATCGATCGAAAAACAAAATGAATTCGATTTATCGATCGTTCGTGAGCTAAAGATCGTAACTGGGTCGATGAGAAACGTCAAGTTACGTCGGTTACGCCGTTTCGTTGATACCGACACGTTTCCCCCCCCCCTCCCCCAATATTTTTACTCCCTCTCCACTCGGTCTCGTTGAATCCACGTTTTTCCACTTCCATCTTCATATTAAAATCACCGGCAACGTTTTCTCTCCCTCTTTCCTACACACTCACCTCTCTCTCGACCGAATCCTCATCCCTCTTACCAACATCTATACGTGCACTTGCCTCTGTGTGCGCTGCGAACAAAACTCCTCCGTGGCTCACATTCACTGGCAAAGTGGGCCACGGCCCAATTTGCAGAACTCTCTCAGCCTCGTACACGCGCTCCTTATGTATAGACAACACTTACACGATTATGCCTTGAAATTATTTCTACTACATCATCGCGATGATTCTGAAGTTTGCAACGTTGAGATTCAACGAAATTTTCTTTCTCTATTCACTATTTATTGAATTTTTTAAATCATGCCAATTTTTCGTGTCTATTGAGTTTTTTGGTCGCAAGAAAAAATCGTTACATTGGCTCGAACAAACATTGAATAATATTTATGAACTGTGCTGAATAAAAAACAAAATTTCGTTGCATTCCAACGATGCAAACTTCAACGTCATTCATCGCGCGAATTCCACGTTACTATTACGATATTTCTCCTCGTATGTATACACACTTCTTTATATATCGTACGTAATCGCTTCACGGACTCTCGTCGCTGCGAAGGGCAGACCGACTGCGTCCTTCAATTATTCCCCCTGCGAGAAAGAAACTATTATTATTGTTTTTATAATTTTGTTGCTCCGCGTGCTCAATTGAAATGTCACGAATTACATTGGAATTCAAATCGATTTTCCAGCCTGTAAATTCAATACGTTTTTTTTTTACGAGAATACGAAAAATATTTTTTTTCCTCATTTAATTCGTCGAAATTTTTTCGAATTTTAATTTTTTTTCGTTCACGAGCCTCCGATGTTATGATCTTAGAAATATAACAATATTTTCCTTACCGATGATTATCATCTCTTCACATCCTTCGTAATTATTACTCGCGTGGATATTATACGTGCGTGCTCGCACTCGATGGGATTAACGGTAAGGAGCAGGCAGCTCAGTGGGACACACGACGCGTGTGCACCTACTTTCTACTATCCAGAGGCCTACCTGCGTCTGTATAAATATCTTTTAACCGTGCCTTTCAAGTTTTTTTTTACATACGAACAAATGAAACAAAAAAAATAACAATAAAGACCCGAAGGTTTGTCGTTCGACTGCGCGGCAATTCGGAACAATTCAACGCCAAGAACGATCAACTCTTTAAATGAAAAAAATTGCAACTTTTGCAAAGCGGTCAAGATAATCAAGGATTTGCGTTGCGGAGCACTTTGCGTCCTTGTCCTTGCTCCTCCGTCAAAGATCCATGCATATCGATGCCATAACGAAGTCTTTACATCGTTGGAAGTCGACATTCATTTAATTCGAGGATCCGGAGTCTGAAAAGATTTTTCGAATTGGTTCGATAACGAAAATGACAAATTTCAGTTAAAAATTGAGTTTTCAGTATTTTTAGTGTGATTTTTTGATTTTCATTACTGAGCTTTATTTATTCGGGATAAAAATATGCACATGTTACGAAAATAGTATTGTTTATCGCTGGTTGCATTACGACGCATTATTCCGGCGAGATCGTCCCAGAAATCTTGCACTTAAAGCTCCGATACAGTTGTTAACACTACATAGGTATTTTCGAGTGTTGTTGCTGCGGATCTCTTTGTACTCGATGACTCGAGCGGCAATGTGGATCAATGCCACAAAAGACGTACACGCGCAATTTTTTTTCTTATCCTTATTTTTACCCATTGAGATAAACGAGCACACTGTAACTTTTCAAAAAAGGAAAAAAAAAACATACAATTTCGTTCAGTCAAATATTGAACTACATTTATTACCCATAGTCCAAAGGTCGCTCGTTCAGAGCCACGTTTTGTACTCCATTTAAGTTTCTATTTTTCGTCGTTCTCAAACATCATTCCCTATCGGATCGATTTTACGATAAAAATACACTTTTCTCCCTCGTACACTAAAAACTTGAGAATAATTAGTCTTTATGCTCGAAATTAATGTCCTTATCATTAGATGATCGTTACAAAATATTCCGTTTGATATTTTTGTTGTGATTTATTGCAATCGTGATCTATCAATCTTACGAAATCTACTCAATCGTTTTGTCGGATTCCAAGCAACTTAATGAATCGGAAAAATCAATGAGACACAAATCAAGTTTAATTTTTTTTTCTCCTTTTTTACGTTTTCTCTCTTTCGTACATTTTTTTCCAGTCGATAGACACGTTGTAGTGTAAAATGCCGGTAGAAGCGATTATGCCTCGCAGACGATTTGTGTCAGCGAATTATATGTACACGTGAGGGCTCATATATACATATCTATATGTATCCATTGACGCGTGTATCATGATCTCGTTACGTAACGAACGTCGCCACGCGTAGATCTTCCCTGTGTCGAGTTTCTATATCCAACAGTCGCGCTTATCTATCTATTACGATATTACTTATGAAGACAAAAGTTGGTACATGTCTATATATGTTTGTGGATTTAGTACGATTTTTATTTCCATGTGTGTACATACGAGAGACAAGGCGTATTGTATAACTCGAATCATTGGACTTGCTCGTGAGTCACGCGACAACGTTGCAAAGCGATTAATTATATACGCACGTGGGAATTTCCAATTTGCATTTTTTTTTTAATCGTCGTCGTCGTCGTATTGTGTGTTTGTTGTTGATGCTTGTTTGCTTGTTCGACGAATAAAAATGCACCATTCGGCAATGCGAATCTGTTGTCACGATCGACTAACTATTCAGCGGGAAAAATATAATCCCTCGTGCGACAACAGAATTTCGTCGCATTTTATTGCATCGGATGCGCGCGACACGCGGGAATGTTGAAGAAAACCTATTTTTCCGAGCTTCGGGAAAACTGTGTCACGGCGATCTCAAAAATAACTCGGTATCAGGGTTAACGAAAATCAATACGTCGCCCCCGATTGAAACAACTACTCGCGGTAATCAAACCTCGCTGATTATTTTTGCATCCATTTCTCTCTTTCCATCTCGCAATCGTTTGAAATTCGGATTTTCATCATTTCGAAAGCTGCTGCCACTTTATTTTTATTTTTTATTGCGACTCGCTTCTGGTTGAATCGAAAAAGTAGAAAAGTTAATGAAAATAACAAAATTCACTAAAATCCCGTGTTCGTTGACAAAGGTTTTGTTTTTTGTGATTTTTTAAACTTTTTTTTGTCTTTAGCAATGAAAATTGGAGCAGCAGGAAAAAAATAGTTGGACGACTCGAAACCAGAGGCCATATTGGTCCGCTAGTTTATACGCATAATACGATCGCGGTCAATGCTCACATAACAGCTCCGTACTGATACCGTTATCGCTGGCAAACCCTCTTTGCTCTTCTTTTCGGCGCCATTACTGACTGTGTTACGTTTTCACTAAAATCTATAGATATACGCGCGCACACGCGCGACTAAACGATTTCAAATTCGTTTCCGATTTCGTTTCCCACGCTCTATTCCTCGTATTAATTTTTTTTTCTCACTCTCATTATGCAATCGGTATGCGCGGCGATAACACGCGCGACAAGTTTGAAAAATAAATAACAAATTGAAATTTGCAATTGGCTTCCTCATACAGGAAGCTTTGAGCATCGTGCATCTTAAGCAACTTGAGGAAGCCATTTGCAAATTTCATTTTGCAGTATTCTTCTACGTTCTTGTATTTGCATTTAAATTCAATAATTCCGACAAGTTTGCTCGAAAGTACAGAGGGAGTACCGACATATACATAATATCTTACTAGATTTCGATATTTTTCGAAAAACTAAGATTTTCGAAAAATTCGAAAACCCATAAAATTTAAACCGTCCAACCGATTATTCCCAAATTCAATACCAACCTTCCTATTAAGATACTCTATTTATAAAAAAAAAATTGATAATAAATCTCGAAATTTGCGAAAGTTAGAGTGCCGACACCATTTTTTCGAAAATTTCAAAATGCCGTAGAGTTCGTATTTTTTGAGCTGTTCTGACGAAATTGTCCGTGAACGAAGAGCTGGTCTAGATTGACATCTGTGCAAAACGGGAGCCACGTAGCTCAAACCGTTCTCGAGTTATGAACATTTGAATTTTACAGTGCCAGAACATACACACACACACACACACACACACACACACACACACACACACATACACACACACATCCGGACATTTTTTGTAGATATGATTTTTCGACGTTTTGGGACATTTTAAGCACATTGACATTGAAAACTGAAAAAAAAAAATTTTTACCGTCACATAGCTTCCTCTATGAGGAAGCAAAAATAATAAAAAACGACGATTTTTGTTTTTGGGTTGCGAAATACGGAAAAGGGTTGGAACGGTTAATTGCAGCTCATCAATGGTCGAGCCCGCTGAAGGTCGCAATTGAAATAAACGCAATGAAAACAGGAATAAACGAAGGACACGAAAAACTTGATAAACCAATTATTTTCCCATTTTTATCCGCTCAATCGCATTCGATTTATTACACAGACAAATATGGAATTTGTTGAAGTTTCCTCGTTGGATTCTGCAGCTTTTATAAATCGTCATTTTCCTCCGGGGTCATGTGCAGGAAATACAACGACGGAATTGCATTAGAAAACGCCACGTGCTCACTTCTCAATACCAACAGTTTATCAATAATAATAATTATCATGATTTACGCAACAAAAGTTGGCGCATATGTCGATGCGAATGTTATACTTGAAGAATGCCTTTGCATATCAGCATCTGTCCCGTTTAAATGAAACGTTCGGAATCGATTTTGAGTTAATTTCATCAAATTTCAATTACCAAGCGAATTAAATGATTTTTGAATTAATAATACGTCATGAATTTCGAGCCTCTAGTCCTCGAGGCTTGTTTGATTTTGTGATATCTTTCTGTAATACACAGTTGAACGTGTTTTCGTAATATTGTAATTAATCTCATCGTTCAGAAACGTTTCAAACCAACGTACAAAATGTTTTATCGTTTTATTTTCTCACCCTTAATATATACGTGAAGAATTCAGATTCTCAAAATGTATTTTCGTCTCGCAATTGTCACAGAAATTCTCGTAATGATTTTAAAATCAAAGAAAATTATTTTATCGATGGATTTTTCGAACTTTTCGAAATCGCCTCGATTTTTCTATGACGTTCAGTTTTTGCTTCGTAAATAATTGGCAGTTAAGGGCCTGCAGTTAAATTTCTGGCTTTGCTTCGAATTAATAGAACGAAGGAACGAATATCGTTGCATTTAAACGATGCAAACTCGAATATTATTGGCATAGTTGCATCGAGCGTACAGTATTTTTCAAAACAGCAAAAAACCCGACTCTGTAAAAGACTTGAATGGAAAAAAGTTGAGGATTTCGCTCAAGACTATTTGGTTAATCGCTATTATTGCCTTTAAGGGCAAAGATCATCGTTGGTATCGAATCCTGCACATTTAATAACTTCTCATTATCGAAAGTGATTTACGATCCAATCAAATAAATTAAAAAATTATTTATTTCCTTGACTAATAAAACTTGACAGTTACGAAACTTCTTTTTCATGTTTTACATTAGCATTAATAACAATTCCACGTGAATACTGCTGCCATATTTTCCTCAATCAATAAACTCGTCATCGCATTTCCCACCACGTGAGCGGCGACCAGGATAATAATACGAAGATATAAATTCTCCTGAAGTCGAGCACGATCGCGAAACCCAAAAATTAACGTTCTCTCTCTCTCTCTCCTTGTCGCTTCTTCTTATAGACTCTCATCGGTGCAATTCAGAGACATGTACTGCGCAGTTTTCCGCGCGTGTCGAATCGAACGACACGAGACTAGCGTATTCATCGCTCCGGCGTATAAAAGCTGCGAGCATGATATCAGAAAAATGCAATTCATTTAATTTTCAACGTCGTGGGGGAAATTTTGTGATTGATTAGTAAAATCCATCGGTTTTTCCATTTAGTTCTCCCTCCGAAGAGTACCAACTTGTTTTGCAACAATGACGAATGGAGATTTATTGTAAAAGTTTGATAAAAAAGAAAAATCAATGAATACGAGGGATAATTTGAAAAACGTGACCAAGAGCGTGACGCTTGTCGCCTCGTCACATCGCGGCCCAAAAAAGCGTGGCTAGTTGCAACGAATAGATACCGTACGACTACGAGGGTTTCCGCATGCGTCACACACCAGTCGACGAGAGTTATCGCATCGTTTGACCGTCGTCGACGTAGTCCCCGGGATCCGCCGTCCAAGTACCCTATGCGTTTTCTTCTCCTTGACTATAAGTGAACCGCATAGTTATGTAGGCTGATACAACGGCGTAACGGCAGCGCTAAGCCAGAGTGACGGGTGGGCGCTTCGAAGAGCGAATATCGATTCGCCTTCTTTTTATTTTTGTTTAAATTTAAAAATAGTCGATAAAATGAGAATATCCGTGGGATTTGTTATATTTTCCACTTTTATCAAGTTGCGTCACGCTGATTATTCAATCACTCATATTCCCGCTCTCCGCACGAGACTTCATTGTTAACAAAATTTTATCGAGAATTTTTAATTCGTACGAATAAAATTCTTCTCACATATTTTCCTGTCATTTACTTTGAAATTTGTCCATTTATGGATCATTCAATCGCGTGGACACTCGCCGAAATATCCGAAAGTTTGACCTTTTGTTTAATCAAGGAGGTGTTATTATTGAATCCGGTTGACACGTGAGCGTTCGGACTAAATTTACCTCCGGCCTGCGACAGCAAAAGGAACGGGAAGTCATAACAAAGAACCCTTTTATTAGGATATTCCGAGCAATTGTTGTGCTTTCATTCAAGTGAATATCTATAAATATCCGCACTTGCGTACAAGGAGATAATGACAACACGAGACTGACATAAAGGCCTTGGATAATATTATTCGCCCAGCCGGAGCGATATCTTTCCCCGAAAGGTTTCACGCTGCCTCGGACGTCGAACAAAGTAAAAGTAAGAAAACAAAAACTCGATTGTTGAAAACTTGAAAGACTGCGGATTGGTCATCGTAGTTACGTGCGTACGTACCAAATCCACGATAACGAAAAGTATACGAATCGTCCTGACGCATACTTATCAATCGACGCTCCGCGCCACGCGATACTTATTCGCACCGACGCATATGTAGCAACGAGAAAAAGTATTACGCTGAGAGCGAGAGTTTTGCGCCAATTTACGAGTGCTTTGTCGCGATGAATGACTCACAATATCCCATTAAGCAACATTACGCGCGGATCCAATCGAGTATTTTCATTCACTGCGCCTCGGTTCTCCTGTATTTTAAATAAAAATTCCATCTCCTCCGTTCCTCCGATGCGTTTGCTCCGCGTTCCATCCTGCAAATCCGAATCTTTTCCTTCGCTCGTACGCAAACCACAGGATCGTTCTCGAGACAAAATTTTTGTCAAAAAACGTAAATATTTTGTTCAACACGAAAAACTGAACATTATTTCGAGTAATTTCAAAATTTTCGTTATTTCGACAATATTTTTCATTTCCAACGGAACTGTCAGCAAAATTTGCGATTGAAATGACAAACATTGGCTCTCGAAGAGACTTTCTAGAATATTTCTCGCTGCAATGAGAAAATTTTGTGATTTTTCGAAAAAACTGTTTAGTCGAATCGTTCCCAACAAAATTTGATTCCCAGTGCAGGTATCCTTCGTTCCTGCGTGCACTTTGGTTCCTTTTTTCGCATTCGTACACGCAATATGGTCACGTCCCGTGTATATAATCTAGAACATGCAAAAGCGTGTTGGTCTCGTTGGTGAGCGTAATACTACGTGCTCTATAGCTCGATATGACTCACCGGGAACACACGAGAATTTCTCTCCCTCTCTCTTCCTCTTTTGCTCGAACTAGTATTTCTAACGTCTGCTGGCTGCTAACAGTGTGGAAGTAGTTAAAATATACGTAGATCCGAGCACGTTCATATAACCAGAAAATCCACTATGGCTATATTCACATTTATATAGAGACTTTATACACGAATATACAGATAATTCCGGGAACCTCGAGAACGGTCGGTCACCTTTGTAAGAAGCCATCCGTTACATCGAATTAGAATACTCGGTAGAATTAATATCTCTCATCAAACGATTTGAAAATTCTATATATATACATTTCGTTGTGGCTAACGTGTTAAAAAAGGCGAATAAAAATGTCTCATTCAGTGATATTCCTGGCCACGTAATTTCCTTACAATTTTCGGACTATCGAAAAATATCTCAACGATTTACAACACTTTGCGCAATCTTGCTGCGCGCAAATACTTCGGCATGACGAATAATTATTTCCCGAAAATATTAATTCTACGACGATATTAGGATGGAACGACGAATTTCCGTTCTCGTGGTATTTTTCGTGCTGCCTGGTACGAATAATCTTTTTTTTTTGTGAATCAATGTCGAGAATAAAAAAAAAACGTCGTTTTCCTCGATTCCGTTAGATTCATCGACGTTACGTGCCAATTGACGTCTCTATTTTCCCCTGGAAAACACCGCCCCAGAAACTATCGGAGCTTGCCACTCACGTTTAGCGAGAATTCGTCGCGTTGCCGTGAGACTTAATCCTCTCTCACGTGTCCACGCAATCTTTTTCTGCTCCCACCGATCGCGAGTGTGATCTCTCGCGAAATATACAGTCCACATGGTTACGTGATATCTCGACCTCTACCAGGTAAAGCGATCATCGATTTTTCTCGAACACGACGAGTCACTCGACGACCAAAACATTATTTCAAACTGTCGACGAGTCATCGCGTACATGCTGGACGAGAAAATAATTGACTGCAAATTTTAAAAAAACTCGGACTTAAGTCGCATTCGGTCGATAAATTGATTAAACGTTGCTAATTATTACAATTAATTAACGAACCACCCGACACGAATATTGCATCCTTGGAATGTAGAATTCGACCAAAAACGATTTTTTTTTACGATCCAAAGACAAAATCTGTTTGAAAATTGTCAGGATTTTTAAATTTGAATAATTTAGTCGAATTGACGAAATTTTGGAAATAGTTGTTATTACGATATGAAAATAGCTCAAGACGTTTGGTTCAAGCTCGTGGGAAAAATAAGCGAGGATGAGACGTCCAAAGATTCACCGCTATGTAATAGATATAACTCGTATGTGATATATACCCACAAGCAATAGATGAGGGCGAGCACGTGGCTCAAGATTCTGTCCCGGCGCGCTCTCGATACGCAGCCACGCTCAACGCGACTTACACCCGCACACAAACACAAATATACACACACACACACACAAATGGGATTATTCTACGCGATAGCGATGTATATCTAGCGGTTAGCCTAGCTTACGTAATAGAATGTCTATGTTCCTGACTATATATATACGAAAACTAGTCGTGCTCACTTGCCCGAGTCTCTAACTGTACGTACATACAACGTCTTTACGAATTTCTACTGGTATTGGTCGTTAAATGTATTTTAATGTACCTGACTGTGATGTGCGATGACGCAACTTTTACTAAACCACTATAAAGACACACACTATCGGTTACAGCTACGGGACATTCTATCGAAATATCTGTATCCGTTAGAGAAAAAAAACATCATTTCTCCGAGTTTGTCGACACATTTTTTTGATATTTCGTTCGAAAGATTATTTAAAAGTAACGATTCGACTATTTTTACAAGATTTTTCAAATTGCGTTATTGAAATGTCGGAAGATTTTTTGGACCATTTCAAATTTCGTTTTTGAGGAGTGATGAATAATTGGATTATCGATTTATTCCAATCAATCGAAACATTTTTTTCATTTCCCAACGATTTGGAGCGGCGAATTTAGAATTTTTTTTTTTTTTCAATTTATTACACGCACAGATTGTCACGAGAGAATTTCGAGGGATTCTAATTCGAGGTCATCGAGTTGAACAACCTCGCGCACACTCCCTCTCGCAGAGTTTGGCTAAAAAGTCATTGAAAAGTTACCAAGTTGGCGTATTTAATTTATCATCGTGTATTGGAAAGTTTAACGTGTCTTTGTGCGGCTGTGATGAAAAGAAGCCGAAGAAAATGCCCGATCATTCGGCCTCGAGCCAGAGAAAAAAAAATAGATTTGAAAATGCGAGGGAGGACAGATGCGAACAGGGCAACGATCGCGAGCCCAAAGTTCGCTGATCTTTCCTCCACGAGCTTCTCGTCATTAGCATTATTTTATATGATTGTTATGATTTCCTTATTCAAATCGCGTCGCCTCCTTCAAGGTTCACAATCCCTCGTTTTACAGCGTAATTACGATCCTTAATATTTCGGTTTCGATGAGTAATTCCATTGAACGCGTAAAAACGACGAAATCGAAGGAGAAATAGAACGCGAAATGAAAAATGGAAGAAATAGTCGAAACAACGTGCTGCTGCTCCTTGGCTAATACCGCTCGACTTGTCTATCGCCTCTCATTCCCCTCCCACACATAATCTATAATACCGACGAGCTCTCATAATCCACGAGTGTGTGTATTCAGCAAAAGACCCCAAGGCAAAATGCTCTTGTGTAATGGCATAACTACTCTCACGGAGAATGCAACAAGCCCGTAGCACGTGTTTTCTCTCTATCTCTCCTGCTGGAGGGATTGTGTGCTCACGTTCTTGTTCATTGCATCATAGCACGGCGTTCTCCGGCCACAGGGCCCTGCAACGGTGCAGCGGATAAGCGAGAATGAAAGATACCGATTACAAAGTTTTTCCGAAGCTTGCTTCATTTTTATATCGCATTGCCAATCAACTTTTTCTCCATTTCTTATTTTTTTTCTGTTAAAATCTTCGTGTTTTTTCAACTTGTTTTCCCTTTTTCGTAATAGTGCAATCATCCACTTTTTTTACCATCATTTTCGGGGCTTTGACGCAGACTTGAATTTTTGTTCGATTTTTGCTCGTTAATTGACGGAAAATTAACGTTCACATAAAAAATCAAAATTAATGATTAAGGACTGGCAATGATATTTTCATTAGCGTTGTTCTCTTAAAGCGAAGATCCCCTTTATTCATAACGTAGAAAGATGGTCGATAGTCCATCAAGAAAGGTACGCGACCGTGGCACGATTCTCGCTCATTTATCCGCGATACACACACACGTAAACACTCACAGACACACAGAAGCACGTGTATCTTTGTTTGAAGATTTTGCTGGACTGGCATATGCGCCCGTAAATTTCCATGAGGTCGTTCGCACACACACACACGTACTATAAATGGTACTCTCGGAGTAAATTCCCATGAAAAGCGAAAACGATTTCCTCGTTCCTGATTCCAGTCCATCGTCGTCTTTCCCGAGCATACGCATACGTCCACATATCCTCGATTGTTTTCACCGTTTTTTTTTCTTCGTTTTACAACGTACTCTCGCGACCTTCTCGTTTCTCTACGTGCCATAACCAATGTCCCTCGTATATACAGAGTGCGATTTATCTACGAATATAGCGTGTCGTCGCGTCTGTGCGCATAGTTCGGGAAATGTTCTCACTCGTCTTTGTCACATAATCGCTGAGATTTTCAACCCTGGCATATCCGGAAAATCTGCTTGTCGTTTGACCTCGTGAATTTCCTTCGTACTGGGTTCTAATTAAAACAAAACGTCGCACTCGTACGCACTTTTGTTCTTTCCATGTACGCGAATCCTCGCGATTATAACGACGAAGAAAAAATCTTTTGATTCCTTGAAACTTCCTACTTCCTTCATCGATTCTTGAAATTCTTTCCTGAGTCATCACGTACGATACTCAAGTTTTCATCGTACGAAAAGAAATACATTTTTTTTTCATTATTCGAATATTTAATGAAAATTTTGCGCTGTGCTATGAAAAATTATTAGTTTCCGTTGCAGCCGAACGATCCGAACTTGAAAATCGTCCATAAAACTGAAATCACGATGTTTGTCAAGAAATAAAAATATTTTCTCGATAAATCGCCCTTTTTGCCGATTTTATTAAAGTTCCGAATGATTTGCTTTCGACGAATAAATGCGAATTCTTTGAAACGTCGAAATTAATGAATTTTTGTCAATTTTTTCATTGCAGATGTTCTAAGAGGACGAATTATGGTGGCAGAGTTTGTCGCCCGTCAGAGTGGATCGCCCATCAACGGTGAAACGGCCTGTTTGAACGGAAACATGCCGGCTAGCCACACGATGGCACATGCAGGTCACGGTGGCAGTAGCCACGGTCACAATGGTCACGACGCTCATGGACCAATGCCAACGTTGACGCATCCGTCGCACCATGGACCACCGCCTCAGCAACAGCAGCAGCAGCAGCAGCACCAGCAGCAGCAACACCAGCAACACCAACAGCATCAACAACACCAGCAACAACATCATCAGCAGCAACAGCAGCAACAACAGCAACAGCAACAGCAACAACAGCAGCAGCAGCAGCAACAACAGCAACACGAGCTTCATCACGACACTCAGTCGAATCATTCGGACTCTTATCCCCAAAACTTTGACATCCGGAAAGAACTATTCTCGCAACGTAAGCAGCGAGAATTTATACCTGACAATAAAAAAGACGACAGCTATTGGGATCGGCGCAGAAGGAACAACGAAGCTGCCAAGAGATCGCGGGAAAAGAGACGTTTCAATGACATGGTTTTGGAACAGAGGGTGATGGAGCTCAGCAAAGAAAATCACATTTTAAAAGCTCAGTTGGACGCGATCAGAGACAAATTTGGTATTTGTGGAGAATCTGTTATCAGCACCGAACACGTATTGGCAGCGTTACCAGCCGAACCAACGCTCAGTGTCAAAAGAGCCAAATTACCAGCGTCAGCTTCGCTCATTTACGCGAGAACCCCGAGCCCTGTCCACACTTCGGTTATACACCAACCCGTCAGCGGTGCACGATCCCCAAGATCTCCGGCACAACTCTACGTGCCGGAAACTTCGGCATATCCCGAAACAGAAAGCTTTCAATATCCCTACACTCATCATCCCGCTATGCATTTCGACACGACGAGCGCCCTCAATCTCTCACGTGGACGACGACCTCAATCCCCCTTCGAATTGTCCTCCGGCAGCGGCGACGAGAGCACACAAATCATACCCTCACAAAATATCTCCGCCAACAACAGTCTCCCTCACAAATTGAGGCACAAATCACGAATCGGTGACAAAGACGCGGCCAGTGCTCTCCTCGCTCTCCAAGGCATCAAACAAGAGCCTGGACCAAGGGCGTCACCCCCTTGGGACAACGAAGGCTCCAGCGACGAAAGGGACTCCGGCATCTCATTGGGCAACGAATGGACTGGACCTTCCGTTCAACCTGTTCCTGAAACCGAACGAGAAGTCAAATCACGACTCGATCGTTTAGCCTCTGAAGTCGCATCCCTCCAGTCCATCTTGCGGCTCGGTAAACCCGTCGATTCCGTCGTTACCTCACAATTGATCGCCGCCAACACCAACAACTCCTCCATCAGCGTCAATGGCATTAATCACGTTTTACCTTGAAACCGAAAACACCAACGATCGTCAACTCCGATCTCGTCCTCCTCCTCCTATTTCTCTTCCTCCTGGTCTTCGTCGAGTTGGCAACCTTCTCAAAATTCTTTTTCAACTCACCGTAGTCCATCAGGATCCACCAACTTTCCTCACGACCAACAACCTCAATAACTACAACAAATTCGCGTCCATCCTTTTCCCAACAAAAATCATATTCAGCCATTTCTGCATTCGTATTTCCCAGACTATTGACATTTTATCGCAACCAAGCCAGAATGTCTGTGGGCGCATGAACTCTGACACAGTAAAATCCTACGTTCGAAGCTTTCGTCGTTTTCATGCTAAAGATTTAAATTCAATAGCAATTCGATTCCAGAAACAAAATTTCTTTCATTTTGTCCTCAAGAATTTCACTCATCGCGTTCAGTCACGTTGACCTTTATCGAAAGACCCGGATTGCATTATAATTTTCTCTTTTTTTTTCTTCCTTTTTCTTATAACCAGTCGCGGTTGCTGTCTAATTAAAACCGCCCTCGTGAACATAGCAACTATTTAATACCATGCCTAAAGTTTAAGTAAATTATGATTTCTAAATAATAGTTTTTATTTCCATTGTTATTATTATTATTATTATTATTTTATTATTATCGTAATTATTATTAATAATTATATTATCATTATCATAGTATCTTACGTGTTGCGCGATTCGATATTCGAAAACGAGTCGAAATAGCGCGTCTCTCAATAAACTAAATCGAGATACATCGATTTATTAATTTTTGTTTCGACTCATTAAGTGATACTCGATCGACGCCCAACCGGCTATCACAACACCGCCACAAAATATAAATATCACACTCTTCGAGCGATGCATGTAATGTCGAGCAGATTTTCGACAAAATATGACTCGACGTTTTTCGTGTATCAAGTAAATGTTGCTTCTGTCTTGTCGTTTTTTTTTTTGTTTTTTTTTTTTTCTTAATTTTGCTCGTCTTGTCAAATTTGTACGTGGAAATTGGCGAGTCTCGTGATTCGCGAAACATTTGTAAATATATTTATATGTATGCTTAATTCGGAAATTCAGTTTTGTTTTTTCTTTGAGAATTTTTGGTACGAAGCTTTCGTACCATCGACGTTCGTGTTTGTGTGTGTGTGTGTGTGCTGGTATGTTTTTTTGGAGAGACGACAAACACATGGAAATTCGAGACGGTATCTCTCGGGCATGAACAAACAAGTGGGTGAGGAAGATTGAGAAAAATATGTTTTTACAATATTTACGTGCGTAAAATATCGATTTTTGTTTCTCTCTTTGAAATTGTTGTGATTAAGTCGAATCGAAATATTATTTTTGCTTCTTCAATGCCTGTTGAAAAGCTTAACTAATTGGACGATTTCTCGAAATCGTAATCAGTGGATTTTTGACGGTGACAAGAATGAGATTTTTGTAAAAATGTATTTTTGTATTTTTCGGAAATATTATTGTGGAAATAGTTGATCCAGGTGCATGAAGGAATATCAATAGAAAAAATGTGCACTTGTTTGCTTGTTGTTGATCATTGTTGTCTGTCTCAATGGAAAAAGTAAAAAAGTATTTTAAACTATAAAATTTATCTCTGTTGGAATTAGAGATAAAATCTAATTAACGAATTGGAATGATAAAACGATAAATTTTCATTCGTGTTGACAAGTACGACACCCAGATTCCGCACCCACACACATTTGTCATTCGTGTATTTTATAATAAACATTTAAAGATTGAACATGCATATACATACGTACATGGATATAAATGTATTTTTCAAATTGAATGTATTTTTTTAAAACTCGTGATAAAAAGTGAATCAATAGGAAACTTAAATGAAAATAATAAGGGGCTTGAAATTCCTCATTTTTTCATTCTCTTTTGTTCTCTTGCACGTGCACGACTCCCTGTTTGAATATTTGGTGTTTCACAAAATCGTTCACTTGAGAAAACGAACAAAGCAGAGTCGTAAGAGAAGAAAAACTGAAAAATAGTAAAGCTCGTGCGAGATATATCGAAAGAAAGATTAAAAAAAACGTGAGATCCAAGGGCGTGCGAATGATAGCAACAATAAATAAAATATAAACAAGTGTTGCGCGAATTGAATATTGCATAAGTCGAAAGAAAAAAAAAACGAAAAAAAGAAAAATAAGGAGTTGGAGCTTTTCGTGAAAGGATGAAGCGAATGAAAATCGTAAAAGCATCCCACTTTTTTCACATCCTCTCACGAAGAAACCTCCGCAAGACACACACACACAGACACACACCCAGATTGGCCAATGAATTTATAAATATAGCACGTTGGTGTCGTTGGCCGTTCGTTATGTATTATATAACCACGTGATTATCAGCGCCAAGTGCCGATTAAAATAGGTTTAAGCCGATGAGATGAAGAAGAATTAAAGAAAGAAAAATGAAATCCTACAAAAATCTATGCGATGATTTTTTTTCACCAATTAACATGCCAATCAACGACTAACGATCTTTCACACTAATTCCCTTCCACCCAATGATCCTTCTTCCAAATTTCCTAGATCCAAAACTATTTATTATCATTAATGGTCTAACGTTACGAATGAGAGCGCAAAGAAATGCTCATTTTTCACAACACCAGACGAACAAGATCGACGTGTAGTGTATAAATACATATGTATATGTAACTCGTAGCTTTGGTACTACTCATGTGCTGTTTATATACAAGTATAGAAAATATATATCGAAAGAATAAATTGAAACGATTTTTCATCAACTATTTGAATAATGACATTTATGTCCACGTGATCAATGATGGAGAATGATAAATAGCGTGAGAAAACATTTGACGAGGCTCCTTTTCTCGCGCGACTAAAAAAAACACACAACGGCAAACGTGCAGTTCGTGAAAATGGAAAAACAAAATAAACCAACGGTCCAGAACCCATTGAACCCGATACAAGACTGTTTATTACTATTGGTGTTACGATTGTGGAAGTAAAAAAAAAAACAAAAACAAAAATACCGCCTTCGTTCTCCTTTTTTTTAACTTCCATGATTTTTCGTTTTTATTTTTCGTTTTTCGTTTTTTTATACACGTGTTACAAGGATCACTCCGAAATGCTGAAAATACGACCAATCGTTCCGCGAATGTAACGGCCTTCGCGTAATATTTAACAAATATAATTGAGAACAAAGAATGTTACGAATGTATGACGATTATGAAAAATGTGCAAAAATTGAAAAAAAAAAAAAAAAAAAAAAACATAACAACAACTACAGATTTTAGTGTATTTGGCTATTTATGTTATATAAAACATGACTGGTGAATAAATCTGTCGAGCAAAGAGATCGTACTTCTTTTCATTTCTTTTTTCCATTTTTTCCCGAGCTCCTCCCTATTCCCTTGTTTTTTTTTACAAATACTTGAAAAATTCAAGTTTTTGTTTTACTCGCAATTGTCCACTATGTGCCCCGGCCAGGAAATCACCGCACAAGCCAAACTCGAAAAAAACTTCCAAAACAGCGAGTTGGTAATAATGAATGAAAAAATTAGTTCTCGTTATTTTTTTTTATCGTGAAAATTCGATGAGGGATTTTTGACTGAGCGACTATTCAACGTCAACCTGGGAGAAAATGATACGAAGAGAGAATATTCGAAGGAAAATGCAATTTTTTGTTTCAACATGATCGAAAGAATGTTTTATTATCGATCAACGTACTTGATTAATCATTTACTTTGTTTCTCGATCATTGATACGAACAACATTATGTAAAAGTGCAGGTTTACAATATTTCGTAAATAAATCGATGAAATGGTGAAATTATTTCTTTCGCGAATAAAATGACGTGCTAGAACAATGCTCGTATAAAATATCGAATGTTTAAACAATTATTCGTAGTAGTAAACAATTTTCATGTACAGCGTGTTACGAGAAAAGAAAAAAATAAAACGTGGTGACAAAGAAGATAAATATTTAGCTGAATCTTTCCATCTTTCTTCTTCGTCGAGATCATGACAACGTTCACGACCTGCGCAAGATTGTCGGACAATATAAACGGACGAGTTTTTGATTAATCGTCTTATTTACTTTTCATTTTTCACGTTCATTTGCGTTTTTTGCATTTGGTTCTGCCGCGTCGACGTCGAGAGGCGTTTGGACGTGCGTCCGTTTTCTTCGAAGACCTGCGGAGCAATTGAAATTCGTGAAAAACCTCGTTCGATACGATGATTGAAATTGTTTTGCCAAAACGTTGCAAAGGGACGTTCATTCTTTAGATACACAAATATTTCTGATGAATAAAAAATCAAAATATATCGCAATCCAAAAATAAGTTTCTGCGTGAAACATCTTTTTTCCGCTCCATCTCATTTGTACGAAAAATTTTGAAATACCTATGAACTCGGTTCACTGTAACCGAAGTCGTGTGCTTTTTCAAGGTCAAATGTTGCTGCACCAATTCAGCCAATTTTCCTTGCTGCGCCAACATCGACAGAAAAGTGCAAATAAACTCGTCGTAATTGTGAGTTCTTCTGCAATCGTCGATCTGTAACAAAAGTAGAAAAGATTTTATTCATTTATTTACTTCCGCATTTATTTATTCATTGATTAAGAGAATGGATTCGATTTTTTTTGTCTTACTACGACAAGGCTTTTTGAGTGGTCGACCAGATATTTGCATGTTTCGAATCCAGAAGAAACGTGAATTTGTTAAAAAAACGAAAAGGAAACATAATTATAGTCCGGGAAAGTTTTTTCTTACTTTGTATTTGTTCCTCTTGTCGTTTTCGTCTTTGAGACTGGTTTCGCACATGCTTATCTCGTGTTCGAGATTTTTCAAAAGAGCGAGAAGATCCTTTGGTGCAAAAGTGTGAGGCTCGAAAAGCTCCGGATATTTCGAACAAAGTTTAGGATCTATTTTCTCGACCTTCTTTTCTTCCGTTACGGTGTCACCGTTGCTCGTTTTCACTCGTGCATGAGGTATCCGTACCTCACCGGACAAACACACCTTTTTGTGCAAGTGACCACTCTCCGATACGAGCCTTTTTCCATTTATATTTATATTTCCCAATGACCGAGCTAAACCATAGCAACCAATATATTATCGAATAATTGAGAGTCCAAACAAATGCCATTTTATATTTTGTCGATAAAAATTACTCACTGAGGCCAGCTTCGTGTTTTTCATCTCCGGCGACGCGAATCACAACGAACTTTTTGAAATCTTTCGTCGACGTGGGACTGCTTTGACCGGAATTCCATCCCCAAGCTAAAAAATCAATTTCATTACGTTGACGACTAATTGCTCATAAAATTCACGTACCAGTTGGAAAAATAGATGTTCGTGGGACCAAAAAAAAAGTGAAATCGTGGCTGTCGACAACTTTTCGTAATTTAAAAGAAAAAAACATTTTGAACGAGTTTTTTTCAGAAACTTAAGCAGAATTTTTCCAAGTGACGAACACTGAAAATTTGAAAAAAAAAATCAGTTGTTTGATCTAACGAACGAGAATCCACGACTAGAAATCGAGGTAAGCGTTCCAATATTTTCAACTTTGCATAACTGTATAACACGAGGTGTTAACGAGACTCGTTAACGACGTGCTCGGAGAGGAGAAGGTGCGCAAAGTACATAAATCCTTTGCAGTATTCTGAGGTTTCAGTAGCTCGAGTAACTCCGCACGAAGATGGATGACAAGTGTAAAATAAAAGTTTTTATTGTGTTGTGGATATCGGTCGCAACGATCGGCGCTTCGAAATGTCCAGAGGCCCGGAAACCTCACGTTACGAGTTGCAGCATTTTTTACAATTGCATAAATTTACCGGAAGGTGGTTACGTGTGGGCGCCAGCGAAATGCTCACAGGGATTAGTAAGTTTTGAGAAAATTGAATTTTTCCCTTTTGGTTTTTACGACCGAGCAGATCGTTGTGTTTTTTTGTTTTTAGGGAAACTTAATATTCTGCTTGTGTGTTTTCAAGGTCTTTCAGCCTTATCTCCGGATCTGTGTCCTTCCCGGTGACTCGTGGACCTGTGAGAATTCAGCAACCGAAAAAATCTCCATAACCGAAGCTTCGGATGAGCCTGAATTGATCGATTCATCGAAAACGAGTTATCACGGGTACAAAAATCCCTCGAGAGAAAATCCTCGGCCTGTTTCGTCTTATGGGGTTGCAGAGACTCCGGAACTGGGAAATTTTCGTCCACACATAACTCCGTATCCTCTGATCGAGATAATGAGCAACAAGGGAAAAATCGGTGCGCCAGGAGGAAATGGGAAAAATCCTCTGGCCCAAAAAACGGAGCAAGAAATGGAAAATTATTTGTTTGAATATTTTGAGAGTCAGCACAAGTTACGAACAAGATTGGACAGTGTATTGAGCCACAAAAACGGTGGAAACAGCAAATACACTTGGCTCAGAGGGATCGTCGACAGAATCTTGCTTTTCGAGAATTACGACAACTTCCAAAGTCCCTGTGAATCTAGAGTGAAAAATAATCGGCAGAAAAACGATCAAGCCAACGATTTGAGGAGCAACATACTCGATTATCTCGTAGAGAGTTACATCCTCGGTACGAGAAATCCCGTTCGAGATAAATCGAAGAAAAAAACGAACGAAAAAACAGTGATGATTGAAAAATCAGAAGAAATTGTTGCTGAAACGGAGGGAATGAAAATCATGCAGAAAAATCCTATCGATTCGTTGATCGATGGGCCCAGAGCGGAAAATAACGTCGTCGTTATCGAAGGGAATCTCGATCAAAGAGAATATATAACAATAAACAAATACAAATCGTTATCGAAGCGACTAGAACTTCGAGTTGTCGAGTTATTGCCCTGTGCGAGAGGAGTTCGTTTGCCGAATGTGACAGATTGCACGAAATACTACACGTGCGATCCCGAGACTGCGAACATTGTGGATTTTTCTTGTCCCCCAAGAACCGCCTTCAACGATTTCAAGCGCGTTTGTGAATCGCAACGTTACAGAATCTGCTCCGGTCGATTGGAACAAGCAACGGAACAAACGACGATCCGTCCTGCCACAATCGACACGACTGTCGGGGCCGAACCAACGAAAATTCCAGAAGAACGTAATCCTTGTTCCAGCCCAGGAAAATTCGTCGATTCCGCGTCCGATAATAATTATTACGTTTGTTACTCTTCACCAAACAATCGAACCAAAATCGAATTTCTCAAAATGACTTGTCCCAATAATTTAGTCTTTTGTCAAGACAAAAGAGTTTGCAGTACGCGTGCACGTTGCTACGGAAATTAATGTTCGTTTCCGGAGCTTGGGAAAATCTGTTTTCTCCCTCAATGACACTGCGACCGTGAAATATTTTTATTTGTATTATGTGTTGACTATTTTTCGTGCAGCTAATTCGAAGCGACATTTTAACCCTCAACCCCTGAACGAGGGTCGTTTTGTCCGACTCTCTTCGCCCATTGATCGAGATTTGATGAAAAAACAACGAAAAACCAAGAAAATCATATTCTCGCTTCAAAAGTACAGTCTGAAGATCGACCGTGAATTTTTTCAGATTTTTTAATTTATCATTGCGAGTGCGATAGCGCGAAGTTCACGGATTTATCGAAAATTTGGAAGCATTTCTTTTTTTTTCAATGTGGATTTCGACTGAATTTTCTCCTCTAAACGAAAAACCCTTCAAGCTATTTTTCTTCCAAGTTTATATACCTTGAGTAGGAGAATTAAAGGCTGATCCTATTTCCGAGGACGTGTCCGTGCTCGAGGAACTGTGAGCTGGTGACGTTTGAATTCTTAAAGGCGTCGCGTAATCCAAAGCGCACATAACGACCTTTTCCATATTACTGAAAATAGAAAAATATGGTAATAACTACAGGCTCAATTAACCCTCCACGAATCATACGAGTCCTTTTCGTCCTGCCCCTTGTTTCCTCACGTATTTAGTGAGAAAAAAATCTGGAAAAATTCTGGGATCCTCTCAATTGATTCTACTTCAAGGTTGCATGATTATAATCGTTGCATTTGATTTATTTTGAAATGAAACGTTTTAAAAAATAAGATTTTCGAGAAAAAAATTGTTTTGGGAGGCAAAGGACTCATTCGATCCGCAGAGGGTTGATTCGCGAAACTTTATGTACAAAGTACATTGAAAACATGGGATTTTGAAGGAAATTGTATGGAAAAAGGATCAACGAGTATTTGAGCAATAAATTGATTTTTGGTTGATCGCATTTTTGCTCTTTTCTCATGTGAATTATTGTCAAGAAATGATCGAAGGCTGTGGGTTTGTGAGTGTAGGCAGAATTTGATGGAAATACCTCGTTTCGGATTTGCCAATGGCGACGTGAGATTCCTCGTTCTCGGAGTGTTCGGTTCGTTCGCCAGAGCCCGAGACATTCATAGGAACATCGATATCATGTTTGCAGTTGGCAGGATTGTCGTCTTCGTTTTTGACTCGACGTTCGTTTATTTTATCGTTTTTGTCACAATTCTCGTGATTCTTATCGACCGGAGCTTCTTGATGGCTGAGTTTGACGAGCTGTTGCAGAGCTTCGAGTACAATTTGTCGGTTAGTTTTGAGCATGGTGAGTTTATGGGAAATGGCTAAACGGCGATCGGGAACGACAGCCATGAGATTGAATCTTATGTCTTGGAGTTGTTCGCCAGTCGCCATACCAAGACGATCGGTTATGACACGACGAAACTGCTCGGTCCATTCTTCATGCTCCTTCCAAGGGCCATGGTCCATCGGATATGGTTTTAAACCATCGAGTTCAAAAAGTCGACCATTTATTGGCACGTAACTGACGAAATGAAAAGCTTCGCCGGTGAAACGTCCTGTTGAGACTCCCGTATTTTTGTCCTGCCTCCTTTTGGCTTGAGGCATCGCGTGCGAATTGTGAGCACATGCCAACTCCGGTGTATTCCCGATCGCCCAGCCTTTGTTCTCCGGACACATTCCCGACGTGTGAACTTTCAAGCGCGACAACGTCGTCCCCAAATGGATGTTCGGACAGTTGAGAAGGACCGAGAGCAGCGCGTGAGTCGCGCAACTATTCGGCACCACCTGAAAACCAATCGATATTTGAGCCTCGGGCAGCGAACGATCTTTTGAGCAAACTTTCCAACTAACGAAGGGTCGTTCGTCTCTTTCGTTCATTTGCCAATGTTAAAACTTTCGAAAAAATGTGACAAAATTTCTGGGCTATTTTCGAACCTATGACTAACCCTTCGAGTACACACTGGGTCATTCTGACCCCGAAAATTTTCCGTCACAAATTGTTTGGCTTTTGATGGCGACGAATGATTTAGCAAAGAATTTTTATTTTCGTCAAAAAATAAATTAACTACAAAAAACGTCTCGACAAAAAAAAAACAGAAGAATGCATATTTTTCGGAATATAGCGATTTGAAAAATGCCTCGGTCAGATTGACCCAATATGTTGGTGGATTGTCCCATGAAACTCTTAACTTTTTTACTTCATTACTTTGTACAAAACTCTGAAATTGATGTAATTATTTATTTGGCATTTTTGAGACAAATTTCTCGGAGTCCAAAAGAAAATATGAACCTGTTGGGCAAAGAAAATGTTGTTGACGATATCCTCGTCTTTGACAAAGCTCTCATCCTGCTCCACAACTTTTCTCCGCGATCGCCTTTCCTCGATCCATCGGAAAAGGAATATAAAGCCGTACACCGGACCTTCGAGTGATTTTTGTAGGTCGTATATTTCTTCGACCTGAACTCCTTTGACTCCAAAGTCTTCGAGGAGGAGAGTAAAAAGGCCTGCAAAAAAGAGTCTATAGAAAAATATGACTTGGGAAAACAGAATTATTGCAATTCAAATCCAAAAGCAGAAAACTATAGTTTCATTGAAAAAGGATTTAATTGCGAAATTTTACGAGAACGTGAACAATTTTCAAATTTTGACATTTGTTTCGACTGAAGGATTTTTTTCGACTCCAAACAAACATGGAGTATGCATTACGTCACTGCGATCATGATACGGTCAACGAACAAAAAAAAAAAGTCACATTCTGGACAAGGAATAATGACGAAATAATAATATTGAAAATTTTGTAAAATCTGAGCTGTAAAGCCACTTTCGATCATGTAAATGTTGACAACTTTGAATATGCGGATATTACGTAAAGTCTATATAACATTGTGAGAAGATTGATTCGATTTCGGAACTTGGAAATAAAGAAAGAATATATATATATGAATGGGTACCTGGGTCACTCTCGAGCTCGAGCCAACCCTCAGTCAGACGGTTAATGTCAACAGGCATGATGAGATTATCCAGTATCAATCCATCAGATCCACTTAATCACAAAACTTCATTGTTTTTTTCCCTCTCTTTTTTAATGAGCATCTTTTTTCAGCTCATTGTGACAAGACGCCATATTTCTATTATGCTCGAAAAAAAAGAGAAATCTCCCACATATTGCGTAGTGTTGCGAGAGCATTTTCGACCACTGAAATCATCAAAGCCTTTCGCCGATTCGTCGGATACAGAAGAATGTTACGACTTTCTGTACCAGCAGAGCCGCGGGGGGAGAAACAAGACCACCATTTTTTATTGGTTGCTGCACCGAACGTGTGTGATTCGAGGAGCCCGGTAACCTAACCTCCAATTATTTGTACATAACCTCTCTCTTAAAATGGCTGGAGCTGTTTCGCGGATATGTATGAGCAAAGGTAATAAATAGATTGATTATCCAAGTCCAAACAGAATAGCAAAGCAAAATTAGCTGTGAAAAATATGTCTCCACATCGTTTTATCTTCAACTGTACATTACAGTGCTCGGAACGAGTCACTTGGTCAGATCCTTTGGATCTTCACAAATCGCTAAACTGTCAACACAAACAGAAAGCAAGATACAGATTCCCGAAGGTAAGAAATGCATATTCGTGCAATAAAAATTGCGTCTTTATTATTTTTTTCTCCTCCAAATTATTTCAGTTTCAATGAAACGTGTCGATTCTTTTTCTCAAGTTCGTCGATGTCTCTACACCAACAACAATCCTTTGCACAAAATCCTTTGAATTTGCTCTCTTTATAAACTTATTCACCAGAATTGGGATTCTAAACAAAAATCCGACCCGAACGTAAAAAAAAACCTCGAAAATGATTTTCTTTTGCCAGAAAAATCGTTCTTCTCAGGCGCATTGATTAATCCAAGAATTTAAATGTTTCCCACAGCCCCAGAGCCGCCAACAGCTTTAATCAATCCCTTGCAACATCCGGATTTTTTTGGGGTGGAAAAGCTTTTCACAGTGAAAGATCTCTTTGACGCGAGAGTTCATTACGGCCACAAAGAAGGTTCGCTCAACGACTACATGAGGCCTTATCTTTTTGGGTCGCGTCAAGGACATTTAATAATCGATCTGGACCAAACGGCAGAATTATTGAGAGATGCTCTGAACATAGCGGCGCACGTTGCATTCAGAGACGGAATAATACTTTTCTTTACGCGCAATCCTCAGGCTGTTCATTTGGTAGAAGAGACGGCAATGAAATGCGGAGAATTTTCACACGCGCGTAAATGGCGAGGGGGAACATTCACAAATTCGACAAAAGAATTTCAAGCGGTTACACGCTTGCCGGACCTTTGCATTTTCATAACGTCTCTCGACACCGTTTTGGAACCTCATAACGCGATTCGAGATGCAGCCAAAATGTGCATTCCCACAATCGGCATAGTCGACACCAATTGCGATCCCTGCCTGATCACGTATCCGGTTCCCGGAAACGACGACACACCCTCAGCCATCGAGCTCTACTGTAAATTATTCAAAACCGCAATCCAACGAGGCAAAGAGGCACGCGCTAAATTAATCGGACACGTGCAGTAAAAATAAGCATTTATCGATCATCAGTCATTGGTTTCATCTTGTGTACAATACAGTAATAATTAAAAAATGCATAAAAAACGGAATGAACGGGTAAAGGACTGTCTTAATTTGCGCATATGGCGATCTCTCTCATTCGATCCTCCCAAACTTCCGTCGTCTCATTTCGTCACTTTGCTGTCTCTCAACTTTAGCAACGCCCTCGGTCCCAAAAAGTTGTACACTCTGAAAATGAGAAAAAAAACACACACATTTTTATAACGCGCTAGACCAGAGAACATTTATTTTTTCGCCTTTAAATCAATTTCGAAAACTCGAGTTCAAATTTTTAGTGAAATTAATGAAACGAAAAAAAAAAACAGAAGTTTGCAATAATTGAAATTTTGCTTTAAGTCTATGATTGAATATTTGTTCGGGTTTATTCTTCAACTCACAATCTACTAATGTTTGGGTAACGGATCGTAAGATAAGTCAACTGCATGACCACTGCATTGCCGATCCAAGCCTCGCGAACCTCATTCGCAATCGCCACCGCTATAAGTTTCGAACAACGACCAGGTCCCATTTTCATTTTTGATGTTTCAGTCTCGTGTCCGAATTTCTGTGGAACCGAAAACTTTTCTTATTGTATCTGAGCCTGTTGACGTAGAACGGTATAAATAGCGGGAAAGCCATCGACTCGGAGGTCGAAAATATTTGTTTACATATCGAAAATCCACCGAGTTATCGAACTGACTGGAGCGACAGGAATAATTGCGAGAAAAATGAGTTGTTCGCACGCCAGGCGCCGTCTGTTTGTTTCGACGTTATCACCGGCTGGAATTTTTGAATAAATGTCCTTGCCCGTGTTCTCGAATGACAACACTGAGGCATTTTTTGTTTCAAACTTTCCACGAAGTTTTTTCTCGACAATTTTGTCGCTTAGAATTTTTTTTTCACATCGTTGCCGGAGAATCGGTTGGAAATCTCGTAATGAACGAAAAATTTTCGTAATTCTATGTACGGCCTTTTCGTTGATCGAAAAACTGAAAATGTCGCTTACCACACCAGGTTTTTCGGTAAAACCCTCGGCCAGGAAAGGCGTCTGTATCGGTCCCGGACAAATCATCGTAATAGCAAGGTTTTTGTGCAATTTTTCGTTCCGTAAGCATTCAAAGTATCCCTGCAATGATTAAATGGGAAAAATGGCACGAGTGTTGCGAAAAAAACAATTTGGTAATAGAACTGGCGGGAATGTAAAGAAATTTCGACGCAAATTTCAAGTTTCTTCGTTCAGGCGATACCGAAATAAAAGAAAATTCAACTAACGTGTAAAGCGTGTTTGCTGCCTGTGTAAGAGCCTGAAAATGGCACGCCCCGGATGCCTGCGATGCTCGAAACAACGACCAAGTGCCCGTGGCCATTTTCGAGAAAATGCTTCACCGCCATTCTGCTCAATGAGACAGCAGAGAAAACATTCAACTGGAAAACATGTTTGTCCACCTCAACGTCCACATCTTCCCAGATCGCTCTTTGAGTTCTTCCAGCATTATTCACCAAAATGTCAAGCTGAAATGGAACGTCTGGTCAAAAAATATTCCCAACAATCTCATTTCGAGTATTTTCTTGACATTGCAATGTCGACATCATTTTCTTCTTTTTTTATTTAAAAATTCCCTTTTTCCAAAGTTCTTTTTATCAAAACTGTCACAAAATAATTAATCCCACGTCTCAGAACTTTATAAAGACAGTTCCGCATCTTACATATTGATTTTCAACCAAAACTTTGCATGGAAAATCTTTTTTTAACTCCAAATCGAACCATTTTTTTCCCGAAATTGGTTTTGTGGGATTTATTCTCTCAATTTCTTTCTGAATTTCGTTACTTTCAATTCCATCGACATGGAAACGTTTTCCCTTGAAATACTGTGAGGATTATTTCTTCCTTTTATTCAATTCCAATGAAAATTGTTAAAAAAAAAAAAACAAGAAGCAGCCACTCGATTAGCAATAAAAAAAAACTCAAGACCGGAGCGGATAAAAATATCATACTTGGCCAAATTTGGAAATGACAAGGTCAAAGGCATCTTTATGAAGGTCAATATTGGCGACATCCATAGGTAGCACTAGGATGTCTGTTTCCTTGAGATTAGCATTAACTGCAAAGAAGCAAAATGCAATATTTGTCGTTGGGATAGCAAAAAAGTGAGGGAGTTGAAAAAAATTGTTGGAAATTTACTTCGGAGACACTTGTCTTTGACTTGGTTGAGTAAGTTTTCTCTGCGTGCGGTCAGAACTAATTTGCTGCCAACTTTTGCGAGCGTGTATGCCAAATGCTCGCCAATGCCGCTGGAGGCACCGGTTATCCAAACTACTTTGCCTCGCAAGCTCTCTGATAAAAAAGTAACGAACAAAAGGCGGTGAGTTATTTTCTCAAATTTTTGCAGCCGCCGTTGGACCTTGGTCAGTATTTATAGGAAAATATGTTTTCAAGGTCATAGCAATTTTCAGTGGCTAGCAGGTCACACATGGTCTGTGAGACCCGAGGTTTCGAGAATTCGTTCAATTGTCAAAAAATACGAGTCGATGAAGTCGGATTTTTGGTGAAATCGAAACGCCGGATTTTGAAAAACACGAGAAATTTTTTCGTTTATTTTTTTTTTTTTTTATTCAGAAATTATTCAATTTTTCGAGTAAATCGAATCGTCGCAATGCGATTTTGACGTCGCTCACGCTCAGTCCGCTAGACCATGTGTGTGAAATGCTAGGGACACACAAATGTATATGATTTTCACGTAATACGTATATATACCTAGCGGTCTGCCCCATTTTTCGTAGAACGCAAGTTCAACGTCGCTGTCCAAAAACCAGGGAAATATAGCGTAGAACAAATAGTACAAAATAACAAACAATCCGACGATTTCACAAAAGCCCATCGTGAATCGGAATCTCGTTGAAGTATGTTCTGAAAAGTTTTTGTTTAACGAATATGCGGAGAAAATAAAATGCGGGAATTTTGATAAAAGGTTAAGCGTGAGAATCGCGAAAATACGTTAGACATTCCAGTCGCAATATCTAGAAAAATGGTGGGTGTGCGATGCGATTAGTTATTATAGTTTGAGAGAACCGGGGCTATTTTTAGAAATTCGTCAACGTTTTTATTCCAGGCTGATTATTGAAAAAAATGCATTAAAACGAACGACGTCGTGCGACAATAAAACGGCTGCGTCGTAGGCGGGAAAAATTTCAAAAGAATAGCTCTTAACTTTCTACTTACCTGATAAAATCTCTTGATTCGATGAAAAAATAAAGAAAGACGTAGAAAAGGTGCAACGTACGCAGGAGAGGAAATAATGTATTTTCGTTTTTATCTACAAGCCTCGTCAAGGATGCAAAGTTCAATCGCGCGTGACTGCCGAACGAGCAGAGAGATAACCGCCGGCTTCTCGCTATACTGTGGCCCCCCCGGTATGGCCATCGATTGTTTTATTTTCCTCACTCTGACTTTATTCGCCTTCGTGGGGCAGACGCGCCACTTTTTTTGTGAACCATCTCTATATATAGTATAGTATGCGAATGTAAATATGGATGTGTATCTGTTGTCGCTTGCTTCGCATTACCGAATCACCTTTTCCCGCCCTTTTCCATCATAAAGTTATTCCTCGTAATATTTTCCCGAAGCTGGACTCGATAATCGCGTTTCATTTGGAATATTCTCTCACGAAATTGTTCGACAAATTATTCATTTACTCTAATTACGTAATATCCGGCTTCATTTGTGTTTAATGTACGCGTATCGCAGATTGAGTTTGCTTAGCACAGCAATGTGATTCGACGAGCAGTAAGCGAAGCAGGCAAATCCAAATCAACAGGTTGCCAACTCGTGTGCCCATATTTAGACGTACCTAGAGCATTTTCGTACAAGAAATATGGGCACAAAAACGATGAATAGGAAGGACCGAGTTTTTGTTTCGGGAAACGCCGAAAACAAATATAATTCTCGTCGTAACTTTGATTATCCGATGTTTATGATTATAGATCGACAAAACTCGAGCTGGGTGTTGAATCGACGTAGTCGTGGTGTTTTTTCTTTGTACAATTATTCTCAACACATGCTAATACATTTTTTCAGCTGCAACAGTCTCGATTTCATCTTCCACTCATGAGAACCTGTATAAACCTAGCCGTACGACTTAGTTTTCGATTTTTAAATTATTTGCATCTCTTGGTGATCGTTTGGTGAGCTTTGGTGACATAATTAAAACGTTTGGTTATTAATATTTTGTAATAAACAAACAATTTATTATTGAAGTGTAAAGACAGCCGGCACATGGTTGTTTCGCACAAAATGATTGAAATTAGGTACTCAATCGATACAGAATCGTAAGGTGATGAAGAATCAATAAATTGCAAGCTTTGGTAATTAATAATTCACGTAAACAAACGGAGATGAAAATTTTTCGCAAACGACCGTCCGATCAGCTGGGCGTGACCGTGACAACGTTGAGCTAGCCGGACAATTTTTTTATTTTTGAACTTGTATTATTGAAATTAGTGTTAATTCGTATAAAATCGATCGGTGATGCTTGGTAATTTGATTAAGACATTTTAATTGGCAAGTAATTCATAATATCACGCGATTTTACCCTAGGGTCCCTAGAACTCGCCCGCTTCCGTTGTGCGCGGTCTGCATGCGCAGTGGGTGCGAAAATTTGAATGACGCGTCCGCTGTGGCTATTCGCACCCCTTTTTCGTACGTTTAAGCGTGCGTCGTTCGT
>JBAJMU010000008.1:1575802-1600294 GCA_037952995.1 Hyposoter didymator
GTCCGGCTAGCTCAACGTTGTCACGGTCCACGCCCAGCTGATCGGACGGTCGTTTGCGAAAAATTTTCATCTCCGTTTGTTTACGTGAATTATTAATTACCAAAGCTTGCAATTTATTGATTCTTCATCACCTTACGATTCTGTATCGATTGAGTACCTAATTTCAATCATTCTGTGCGAAACAACCATGTGCCGGCTATCTTTACACTTCAATAATAAATTGTTTGTTTATTACAAAATATTAGTAACGAAACGTTTTAATTATGTCACCAAAGCTCACCAAACGACTGCGTGCGGCTTGGGTAACGAGTCAATCGCGCTTTAGGTTTATCCCACTAGCGTCATCTGTTTGCAACATCAGAATCGAATTACCAGCAATATTCACGTCGCAAAGAAATCTCGTGGTCCTCGAAATCGAAAGTTTTCGTAGCCGCCACGATCTCTCTCCTTGCTTCACGCAGCGCGCAAGTTTTCATACACAAACACCGTGGTTCGTCCGCTTCAATTTACCACACGCCATGACGAAAAATTCACAGTGGAGTAGGAGTATTGTGGCTGTGACAGGTCGATCGTCGAATAGCGAGATTACCTAATAATACGATCAATAAGCCAAAAAATTCTCAAGCCTACAATTTGGCGTGAATCGAGTAGTGCACGCGATTATTTTTCACCCGGGTTATACGGCGACGACGTTCACCGGAGATTTCCTATCCCGAGTGCGGGACGACGACCGAGCTAACAAACACGATCAACGGATACGACCAACAAGAGCGAACTCAGACTAAATAATCGCCGAGAATGGAGGTTGGTTTTCTTTTCGCACTTCGCTATTTCTGTATATTTCCCTCCACCAACTTTTGACAAGTTGCGTTTTTTTTTGCACGATACGTTTCCCAAACGAAATTCTGACAATTCTAATCTCTGGAATCCGACTTTTCCGATCTACGAAAAACTAAACCACACGTTTAATTTCCCAAATTTTTTCTGCTCAAATGATTCTTCGAAGTATTTTCATGTTCCACAAACCAATGACAAAGTGATTGCACGATTCCAGCAGCCCCTGTTATCTCGCAAAAATCAATCGTCAATATTCATCGTCGCCCGTCTCAGTGCCGACAACTTGAACTAGTCAATTAGGCCCTTAACCCTTACCCAATCTCTGCGCATCTTCGAGTCCAGGCTCATTCCAGAGTCTGTGACCATTGCAAAACTTTTCAGCTCCTCGGCTCTCAAAAACCTCAGTCAGAAATCTATAAATCTCTTTAAAAAAGGCCGAGCCGTTATCGTTGAAAATTGAATTATTTTGCATTGAATTACTCTAAAGATAATTGCGTTGGATTTTTTGGGTTGAAATAATGTTTTTCTTGAATATTACCAACTGGGTAGATCGACGACTGTTCGGCCGGTGGAGATTCCGCCGTGGAAGAGGAGGAGGATGAAGAATCGTTGCACGGGTCAGGGAGTAACAGTAGCAGCAGCAGTACGAGCGGAACTACCACAAATTCTGAGAGCGGCGACGAATCTGCGGAAGAGCACGGCAGCAGTAGGTCGGAAAGTCAGAGCTCCGGAGAAGAAGACGACCTTGACAATGATAATTCGCAGCACAGAGTGAACCACGAAAACACGAATACGGTGGTCAGTGAATTTTGTTGCAAATATTGCCATCGTTGCTGAAAGCAGCTAGGAAATGAGAATGTTTATTGCAGAGATGGGAAACTTGCGTGGCTGCTGGTCGTCGTGTGAAGTTACCGCAGGATCTGTGCGAACATTCTGAAATATTTCACGAACTGTTGGAATATCCAAAAATCTGGGAAGAATGTTTGAGCGAAGAGCAGCGCGAGTCTTTGCGCCAATTTTTGCCAAAATTCCCGGACGATTGCAACGTCCAAGCGGAAATGAATGAGACACTGAGGATGCTTTTCCAAAGAGAAAACCAAAGGTAATGTCGAGCTACTGTATGGATGAAAATTATTTCGACGATCGTGACTGCCTTGTGGCTGATTGTATGAATTCGAACTGACACTAGGTTTGGCGTAACAGCCCTGGACTCGTTCCGGAATCATCTGTCTGCCGGTCATTTCCGTCCAGACATCAGGCGTATGAGGAGTCTCCTGCGCAAAGCACAACAGAGAAGGTTGTTGTTTGAAGAACGTAAACGTTCGTACGAGCTTGCAGGACAGTTGTTCAAATCGCGGGAGAGTTTGTTGCTCAATGCTTACAAGCAGGGCTTTAATAACCCGACTCAGAGACCGTCGTCGAAGCTTCATTGGCGAAAACCGAAACCAGCAATGGGTAAGAACAATAGCGTTCAAAGTTTCTCAGAAAAATCTGAATGGACTTTTCCAAAAAAATGTTTAAACCCTCTGAAGAAACGGTAGAATTAGGGCACCTCCCTAAACATACATGGGTCTGGGGTGTCCAACTGTTTTTTCACTGGACTCGTTTAAAAAATCTAAAAAAATTCAGCAAAGTACTTTTGAATGTTTAGAAAGATTCTTATTTAATGGTAATCGATGCAAAAAACGAGAATTTCGCTCCGTTCGTTAGTCGGGCTGGGCAACACCGACCCATGTGTGTCTACGGAGCGTTAAGGGTCAAGTCGCTGGCTGCGATCAGAAATTGCTTCGTTTTTCTTATCCATGACCTCGTTTCAAAAAAATACAGTGGAAGAGAAGACAAACATTCGTTATTTGGAAGAATTGAACGCGCTGAGATCAGAGCTTGGTGCTAACTCAAGACTGTCAGCGGACACAACCTCAGAAAATGAAGAAAATTATCCTCACCTCCAGTCGAGCGGTGGCAAGCAAAAAAAGAAAAAACGTAACGCAATAGCGTTACAAACGACGCCGATGCGAGGAATGCCGTTGAGTCAAGAGGACGAAACGATAAGACCAGTTTTCTCGACGTTACAACGTGCCGAGTATACGCCAAATCCGTTGTTTCTTATATCCGAACAGACGGAAGAAACTTACAGAGCGATGTTGCAAGCCCATAAAAAAAGACGAGCCCGACGAGACGTAAGTTCGCATTCAGAGAAATCTCCCAATGTTTCTCGGCATATTAAAAACCTCTTCTCTCCACAGGTACATCCGGAGCTCAATACCCAAGGTATTGCATTGGCCGACCTAACACTTCGCGCTCAGATAGGCCAGAAGCACAAATTGCCTCCAAACAATAACGTGCGTGTGACGCCAGCGAAAAAAAGAATAAAAGTCGAACCCACGTCACTGTGTCCTCCGGTTATTTCAAAATCTATTCCGCCGAGTCCGGTCAAACCCGAGAGTGACAACAGCGATTATTCCCACACTACCGACGACACCAAACACTTAATGACACCGGAAATGGAGCAACGTTTCGCCGCTCTGACGCCGATAAAAACTGAACCGATCGATGGATACGAGATCCACCAATCTCCGAAAACCAAAATGTACTTATTCGCCGGACTGTTTTTCAAGTTACAATCATGTTTGGACAACTTTATATAGTGCTCGTTTTATTGATTTTTCACAGAAGTCCCGTCACTCCTAAAATCAGTCGAACCCTGTCGTTGACTGCACCGATTCCTATGACCGAAATAAAAAAAGAAATCGACGAAATCGATTACGACATTGACGTCAAGTCGGAATTTAATCAGACAATCGACGTCCCGGCAGCAGATTCCGACGACGATGACGATCATGACGAGAAAAAAGAACTGGACTTGAACAATATCGACATGATGCAAATCCCTATCCAATTAGGCGATGGAATGGATATTCTTAACGAAGTCAAGTAAGCAAAAAACTTCTTCACGCCCTCTTTTCATTATTTTTACCATGTGAGAACGAGTTTTGTTGCAACGGAAACAATTTTGTGGATTTTCAATATTTCTGTTTGCTGCTTTTCGAGGAGAATTAATTGCGTGATTATTTGGATTTAGGTGCGAGGACGAAACGGTCATGTCGATGACAGAAAAAGAAGTTTCCGTGGAAGAAGCGGATGATGTCTTGATGAGCGGAGGTGGCGAATTGATGCAGGAGACCCACGCCTGTTTTTTCTCACTTTTGCGAGACGCTTTCATCTCGAAAGGCGAATACCGCATGAGTATGATAGAGATGAAGGACGCAGTGACTCTCTGGCAAGGCAACCCGATATCTCCGTTAAACGATTGGTACGCTTTGTCGTCATCCTGGCCGGCTCTCGTTCCACGAGCTTTAAGTTTTCTCGCTGGTGAACTGACCTGCAACCAAGAACACGAACAATCTCAGGACGGAGATAACGAACTAGTTCCTTACTTGGAAAACAAAGGACGAGGCGTTTACGCCTGGATCGGAGCTGGTCGGGATTCCGATTCGAGATTGGCTTTACTCTGCACACGGTTTCTTCTGCATCGGTAAATCATCGAAGATTTTTCAGACAAGAATTTTGTCTCGTGTATCCAAAACGAATCGTTAGCGATAATTATTTACTAATCGTTCGAACTCGTTCTATTTGCGTCTTGACAGGGATTCTCTGGTGACTCCGCAAGTAGGAACGACAGCTCCGACGTTTGCGACGACCGCCCCCGTTCCTGTGAAATCATTTTCCGTACAATCACAATCAGGCAACGGAAACAGCAACGGCAGCGGGGCAAGCAGTTTCACCGGCAGTGCGAGAAGTGCTAGCCCCGTCGTGGACTCGGCTCCACAGGATGGAAAACTGATTGAAACTATGACGGAATCTGAACCTCCCAGAGCGCTTTGGCCCACGGAGTGGAAAGTTCGCGCTTCAACGGCTGAAGAGCGCGAAGAATTTAGACGACAAGAAAGAATGCGTTACGCCGCTCCTCACAAAGCGTTCACTTATCGAATGCATGGCTATGCTTCTGTCGTTGGTCCTGTGAAGGGAATTTATCAGCACAACGCAGGTAAGATCGAATCATCGATTTTTATAAATAGGAAATGGAGTTCAATTTTTTTTCTTAATTAATTTTCAACCTGGAAATTTTTTTATCGCAGGCTCTGGGCTCGCGAAAGCTCGTGGGCATTCGTTGCTCGTCGCCGAACGGCCAAATTTCGTGACGATCCTCGCTCTCGTGAGAGACGCTACAGCCCGACTCCCCAATGGCGAGGGAACGAGATCGGATATTTGTCAGTTGTTAAAGGATTCCCAATACATAAGGGATCAAGGCTTGATGCAATCGGGCCAGGAGAAAAATCCCGGGGAGAAAGGAGCCGAGGGCGGAGGTCACGAAAAAGAAGGTTACCTCCATTCGGTGGTTTCTGGGGCGCTTGACCGGCTGCATTACGAAGCGGATCCTTGCGTTCGTTATTATCCGCGACGCAAAGAGTGGCTGTACCTTCATCGAGCTCGCTCAGAATCGGAATTCGGTAAGTTGGAGCTCAAAAGTAATAAAAATTTACAGACTTGAGTAATTCCTTGGTTTTTCTCACTTTACTTTCAGAAATGTATCACCAACAGCTTCAAGGTGTGGCCAAAAACAAAAAGAATTCTGGAGGCTCTTCGAGGAACAAATCGGGGGTGCAGCCCTCGCCCAAAACCATTAATGGCAATAAGGAACAATCTCCAAACACCTCGAGGGAAACGACACCTAAAAAGGAGAGAAAATCAACGGTTTTGAGTCAACAGATCGCGAACAGGTAAAAATATTATTGATCGAGTGATGGATTCAGCAATTTCCGAGTTTCAATGATTCGAATGAAATTTTAAAATAATTAGAAAAGACACGCGGAAGCCAGCAGTCGAGGAAAAGGTCGCAGTCGACCAATCCATTTCGACGGAACCGCTGAATCCGGCAACAACGACAACGACAGCTGTAACGCAAACCGTGGCGCCTGGATCGATGGGTGGATCGACGACACCGACAATATCAACATCCTCGACGATGGCCGTTGCCGGTGGGCTGCCTCCAGTGATAATGGATCAATTGTGTGAGCCTGTAACCGTTGCGGTAGATTCGAGCCAGCCGCAAATATCAACTCAGCCAATATCTTCGGCTTCCTCGCACCAGCAATTACGTGAGCAGCAGCAGCAGCAACAGCAACAACAACAATTACGAGAGCAACAACAATTGCGTGAGCAGCAGCAACAACTTCGAGAGCAACAACAATTACGCGAACAGCAACAGTTACGCGAACAACAGCAATTGCGGGAGGCTCAACAATTGAGAGAACAGCAACAGTTGCGAGAGCAGCAACAGCTGCGGGAACAACAACAACTGCGAGAGCAACAGCAACTTAGAGAACAGCAGCAGTTGAGGGAGCAGCAACAATTACGAGAACAACAACAACAACTCCGTGAGCAGCAGTTGCGCGAAGCCCAGCAACTCAGAGAACAACAATTGCAACAACAACAGCAGCAGCAGCAGCAACAGCAACAATTGAGAGAAGCTCAACAGCAGCAAATCAAGAAAATAGCCGCTTCTCATATAACTGGCAAACCTGTAGCTGTTGTCAAGACAAATGCTACACAGAGCTTGCTACAGTCGAACCAACAACACTTCCCTCATCATCAGATTCAAGTCTCAACGTCCGCGGGCTTACAGACCATTCGTTTGTCCGGCCACTCTGTTCTTCATTCGGCTCAACAAGTTGCAGCGACAACGGCAACCAGCGTGGGCAGTACACAAGCCAACATGACGACCATATTCCCAAATGCAAAAATAACGAATCAACAACAACAAACTGTCGTGACTAATCAGCCGGGGAAAAGTGTACTGCAGAATGCGAATCTCAAGCAACACCAGCAACACGTACTACCAGGCAAAACTTTATTGGCGTCGCAAATAAAATTGGTTAGTTCGGGACAAATAAAATCCTTGCTCACGGGCCACGGGCTTCAAGGCCAAACGATTTTTATCAAGCAATCGTCCCCTTCGACTGGTCAGGCTCAACAAGTGCAACAGCAACAACTCAAGGTACGTTCATTGTAAAAAAGCAAATAATTTTCCTATTTTTTATTTCCTTTTTTTATAATTTTCCTCGTGACAGTTCAATGAAAAACTTTATTTTCCTCGCGTATACAGCAAACTCAACAACAACATGTGCAGCAGCGTATAGTAACCACGCAGCAGACACAGCCCCAACAACAGCAGCAGCAACAGCTCCAGTCCTCAGGAATGCAAAGGATAATTGCACAAATCGGTGGAAAACCGATAGCGGTCCAAATACAACAATCTCCGCATCAGCAACAGCAGCAGCAACAAAAAATCCTGGCCAAGGTACTGACAAGTGCCGGGGGTGGTCAACTCATCTCCGTCGAAAGTCTTTTGGCTCAGAAAGGCTTGAAACTCGCGACTACAACTTCGCACGCCAATCAGCTCAATCGCCAAGGAAAACAAGTTATTCAAACGCAGTACCAGGTAAAACTCTTCTCATCATTTTTTCGGAGTACATCATATTTCCAGAACGAATCCTGTCCATAGAGTTCGAATTGGCCCAAGTTTTTCCTGCATTAAAGAAAAAAAAAAGTCGAGGCATCGGAAAACGATCGAAACACACAAAATTAATAATAATTCTGGACGTTGATTGGAGCTTCCACCGATCATCGAACTATTATCTAGAGCTTTCCAAAAATTCTATTAAAAAATTGAGTTTTTTGTAGAATAAAAATTCATGGCGTATAATCAAGTGCTCGGAAATGCATTCTTTGATTTCAAGGAGCCGAGTTGATGGCATGAATAATGAAAAATGTGAATTCGATTGTTCCCAGGTTGTGTCGCAGGCTTCGAATGTATCGGGTCAACCAAAATTGATCGTAACATCGCATCAGCAGCAGACACCGGGTGCGCAAACCGTGAGAATGGTGACGGCCCAGTTGGCCGGTAAACCGATAGTCTTAGCAAGTGGTAATAAAGGTGTGGGATTGAGTCAGAGTGGCGTTGTCCTTGGGAAGCAGCAAGGCTCGCAGCAGCAGAGCAATCAGCAGCCGATAATATTGCCGAGTCAATTGTTAAACATAAAGACATTGCACGGGCTAAAAGTGATACCTACCCCGGCAGGACTGAAAACGACGGGTGCGGCGGTATACGCGAGAGTGATTGCGCCAACGACGATAGCCTCGACGCAGGCCAGTGTCGTGCAGCAACAACAACAAACGAGTTTACAGACTCAAGCAGCGAGAAACAGTCCGTATGATAATCAATGATTCAACTTAGGACAATTATTTTCGTGTTATTCCGCAATTTTCATGAGTGAGTGAATGTGAAACCGAGTGTACAACAGCCGAATCGTGGCGTATCTGTACGTTAAAAAAATAAAGAAAAATTTTTAAAACGTGAATATCTCGCGGGGATGTTGAAAAGGACTTTGTGGAGAAAGGGGCATAATAAAACAAACAACGATTACGATAAGTTGCGACTTATTCATAAAAAAAGGTAATTACAAAAAAAAACAACGCGTGGTACGATTTGAATACAAAAATACGATTTCGTCTAGACCACACACAAAAATACACTCAGCTCGACGAAACCGCTATGTTACTTTTACAGTATAAATAAAGTCTTACGTATAGGTACAATTTGTTAAATTAATTGTTGTACTAAAAATCTACGATTCAAGTCTAAATTGCGCTCGATTTTATTCTCCTAATCGGCTATAAGTTACGTCTTTCTTATTCTTTTGTTTCTTTTTTTTTTTTTTTACTAGGCAGTTGGTTCACTGCCGCGTCTTTGGTCTGTGATTTTTATTTTCTTTCCACCATACGTTCGATTTTCCTCTTGGATGTAGGAACTTCTTCACGATCGCCGCCGAGTACATATCAAATGCGTAATATTAATGTATACAAAAATATATATCTCTGGATCCAGTGGCTTTGTTGAAACGGAGGAATAGTGCGCTTTCAACATTGCTAGTTTATTCCGCCAGTAAAAAAAGTGTAAAGCTGCTGTTCGGAAAAAAACTCTTTTCAAATTGCGGCTACGGAGTGTCACAAAAGTTTAGAAAATTGTCTTTATTGAAAACGGGAATGTTTTTTGTCGTAAAGAAAATCACATGATTAATATAATGTTTTAATTGATGAACCACTGGACGCAAGAGCAATTGGACATGCTGTTTCCCAGCAACTTGAAAAATATCACCGGTAGTATAAAAATTATGGCGGTACGGCACTGAACGTAACCGGAATTTATCCAACTAATGAGTTTACGTACGCTCTTGACATTGTCTTACGTTCGGTAGACCGAGCAACTGCAATTCGACGCGAACGAGGAAAAAATTGTAAGAAGAATGGACAAAAAAAAGAGCCTTTGGGCGAGGCTTGTTTTTCTGGTTCCTTCGTGCTTCGATAAAGTTTCTCGATTCTCAGGAAGACAAGGCGTTTAAACACGCGAGGTTAACGGATTTATCGAACTAACGAGTTTACGTAGTCTCATTGACTCGTCGAGCGAAACACGTCTCAACGATCCTTTTTTTTTTCTTCCTCGCTTCGTCCAACGAAATTATACTAACGCACGTACACAGATGCACACACACACACACACACACACACACATACTCGGATATATACAGACACATACACACTTAGAAGCGCAACAGCGCCCAGTCGAAAAGAAAATTACGTTTCAGAATTTCTTATGTCCTCAAATATGTCGATTAAATTATTGACACCTATCAGATATCCATCTTCGTGATTACCAACTTGCCATTCGGCGTCGTGTTGTATACTCGGCAAGTGAGAAGGTAATGGAAGGGTTTTCGCAAAATCGATCATCCACACTCCCGCATTTTTGGCGTCGTGAACGAAAAGCAGGCTCGAGCCGACGACCTCGTGGGAAGCGAAAAACGGCGAGGCCTTGAGGGTCGCCCGTATCGCCTTCAGACGTTGCAGGTACTTTGGTACAGCGTGCGAATAATTTTCAACGAAACGCTTCAGAGCTTCCGTAACCTTGACGAGGAAACACACAAATTTAGCTAATCAATTACGTGAATTTCGACAACAAATTTTCGTACCTCGATTACGAAAGTACTCTCAAGTTTTTGAGAAAGTCGAACTTTGGCACGTGAAAACTCATCAGTTCACAGTAAATCGTCTATTGGGTAGGGAAATACAAAGAATTGACAACTTTCTTACCTGTTCTCGTGTCCTTGTAGTTTTGAAATCTTTGGACGATCCTCCGTGACCAAGTTTAATACCCTCGACTCGAAATCCTAGCGTGGCCGTGCTCGATATCGTCTCCCGCCATACCATGTATCGAGGTTTCGTGACCCCTTGAACTCTGCGTTCTTCCGCGTTCGGCGCTGTTGGATCGACTTGAATCATTTTTTCGTACATGTCTTTCCGCAACTGAAGCAACAATCAGAAACCAAAGCGTCAAGTTTTTTTTACTTAAACAAACAAATTATAAAAACAAAAGTCTTCCAGGAAACGTTGATAATTTTGTTAAAATTATAGGCACGCATTTTAAACTTTTTTTTGTTCAGTCCAAAAAAAAGGACTGCGATGAATGTTCTTCCGAGTGTCAAGTTCGGTCTCGTCGCCATGTCAATAGTGTCACGCACATAGGGAACGTTAGTGTCTGAGTTTAGCTTGCTCTGTCAAACACTCACTTTGGGTCGTTCCTTGGCTTTTGCCAGTTCGGACTCGAGGTAAGTTCGTACACCAACTTTGCAGTCCATGACACACGGTTGTTCGAAATCGCCGAGGAGATCTTGGAGCTGAAGATACGAGGCGACGATCGCACCTTTGTGAGCATCGTCCTCAACTTCTTTGATGCCCGTGCTGTCGGTGTTTTGATGATTGTGACGATCGTCTTCGGGTTCCCGGACGTCGAGGACGCCTTTGAATTCAGGCACGTACGGTCGCAGCACGTCGCGCATCAATAATTTGAAACAAGCCTCTTCCTGCGGACACAACTTTTTCAATATCGTGCCTGGCGTTGGTCCGGCCCGAAAATTTCCCTGGTGGCCAGCCAATTGAACCTGTTTGATGCAAGAAATTCGTCAAATTTAGTCTTGAGCGAAAAAATAATTTCTTCAAAATTCGCGAACCAAAAAGTTGCGTTGGATTATTTTTTTTATTTTTTCAATGGTACCAATTCGTTCGGACCAAAATTCAAATCATCAGTTCTGACGTGCTTATCCCTCCGTAAACACACTGCAATTAGCACACCTGCCTATAGACACACATGGGTCTGGAGAGTCCTATCGTTTTCACTGTACGTGGACTCGTTTAAAAAATCGAAAAAAATTCAGGAAATTAGTTTTGGATCTATAGAAAGAGAGCCTGCGCTGAGCGATCGATAAAAATTCTTTTTTATTATTGTTATTAAAATCTCAGACCCAAGTGTGTCTACGAAGGGTTTATAATGTTGGGGTTAGAGTCCAAGATTGATCCTCGTTTTATACCGATTTCGAATTCTCGTCGCAGAGCCACTCGCTGGATTTTTAAATGCGAACAAAAAGGCATTTGGACTCGATTATGTAAAAGAAACGAAAATCCTAAATTTTTTGAGTTATTAATCCAAGCAGTCGGTAGCGATTTGTGTTAAATAGCTGAATGAATAGTGTTTACTGAACACTATTTTAAAATCCTGAAATTATATCCGAAATCTGGAAAACAACGACTTTTTTTATTTTCTTATTCTTTCCATCCAAATTTACTGATTTTAAATTAATCCAACGCAATGAATTCGCAGCCATCTCGATATTCAAATTTACCAAGTATTGTCAACGTTTTGAATTTCAATGAACATCCATATCCTCGTTATCACTCTTCCGGCTGCTATTTTAAACGTTCATAAATAACACTCTTCACATCCTTTTGCTGCTGCCTTCAGTTTTAGTGCTTCTTTGTAGCTCAATAAACTACAACGAACAATAACACAACAAAACTAACATTGGGCAGTCCAGAGCCATCGTAAACTACCGTGTACTGATTAACATGATTTGCTTTCTGATAAAACGAATTATGAGACTTTGGTATTCGAATATTATTTTATTTTTGAATGAATTTTTTCGGCGTTATCCTACTATCAACATGAGATCGAAATTTATCTCACGAATGAAAAGAATAGCAAAACGGTAAAATTAATTTAATTCAAACAAAAACTCACCCATGGATATCGTTGTTTTTTGTATGTCTGAAAAAATGGCGTCCATTGAACAATATTCCTGAGTTTTCGCCATCCAGAGCTCTGTAATCAATAAGCAGTAAGCACAAATTTTATAATCGAGTAAATCCAATCGATCGATCGTTTCAATGATAAACAATTGAGAATTAAATAATTTCACCAAAATTCACTGTAAAACGAATTTCCATCGAGTATTTCGAATAAATTACGAAAACGAATCGACAAACTTGCTTTCGCGTTAAAAAAAAAAACGAGATTCTATTTTCGAGTTCGAGTTTCGACCCACGAAAATTCACCCAGCAAATCGGTTGATGGAGAATCAATTAAGGGGACACGTCTGCTTAGAATCCAAAGAACACGAGTTTTTTTTTCTTTGAATTTGCCTTCTCACCAGACGATGGTGTTATTTTTGTAAAGAAAAAAATGGCAAAAAATTTCGTCTTGCAATTGAATTGGCCAGCAATAGTTTCTGTGGAGAACTACCTTTGTAGCGATATCTACATTATCGATGGGAAGAGTTCGAGAATCGGAATGATCGGATTCCCATTCGGAGCTAAGATCGTCACCGCTCGGTTCGCCCCACTCGATCAATGACGTAGTGGATGAGGAGGTAAAACTCGATTGCGGCACTTCGAGGAGTTGTAAATATTGGCCGTAACCCGAGGTCGTATTATTAATAGAAGAATTGATATTGTCAACGAGTAGGTGACCTTCGAACTTGTCGTTTATGAAATCGCAATTGAATCTCGTTTGTGAGACTGGTATCTCGGAGGTCAGACGTGTCTGATGGGTGTTTGGCGAGGGCGATGGACTTCTCGAGGAGGACGACGAGTGTCGATCCTGTGTGATAGACAAACGTCTCGAATTCCGTCTAACTCTTGGCCTGCCGATTCTTCGTTGCCGCGTTGACAATCGTTTCTCGCACAGAATTTCATCCTCGTGATGTAACACGGCGCAGCTGTCCGTGAAATTTGCTTTCGTGCAAACAATCTTTGGTATCAATCTTTCGCAAGTGTCCTGCATGTCGACTATTTTTATTCGGCTGATTTATTTATTTTTCCAAAATACGTAATCCCCGATAACCAACCGTTCAAATAAATAAAAAGAATTTATATTTTTATCGGAACGCTCTCGCTCTCCTCGTTCTTTTCGTTCGAATAAATTTGAATGTATTAATAACTCTATTTAAATTATGTTCAGAGATAGTCGGATACGTTTTTTATTAACACGCTCGAAATAATAACCGAATGAAAATTTATTGGCGACTCCTTCGTGCCCACTATTTACGTAAACAATCCACGAGAATATTTCAATAAATAAAACGTCTGCGTTGAATCCATTTTGCACGAAAATGCAAAAGCCTGGAGCGTTTGTTTCTCCGCACACAATTTTGACGTTGGCAGGATTTAATCACAATTATTAATCTTTTTGCGAGATGGTCTCCGATCACAGGACTCGCAGGACTAGATTTTTAGTATTTGCTGGCTCTCTCGTGTCGATTCGCGTAATTCCCGATCACTTTCTCGTGAAGCGATGAAAAGAGATTGCGCCGCGTGGAGATTTAGACTGTCCTTGACCAGAGACTCGACTCGAACTGACCCGCTTTCCACGTGGTCTCCACGCGATCACGATTCTTTTTATTTGTATCGTCGTGCACAAATTAGTGGATCAGTAAGTTTGAAATATTTGAATATCACCCACGCAAATCGTTGTTCTCTCGGAATAGAGAGCGAACGCGCGGGAGAGTGCGAGAAAGACTTAAACGCCTTGAGCCTGTTTTTCCGTATGTGTGGGCCTACTTCGTGACGATTTCGCGCGCTTCTCTTCGCGGCTGGAAAGCCTCGTGTGCCACTTTTTAATTCACGTCTTCGTCGCCAGCAAATATACACTTTGCGAAGGACTCAACGGCCGTTTTGGAGGTGGCAATATACACACAAAGCATCAGCAAGAGAAAAGGAGGAGAAAAAAAACCCACCGCCAGATTGGACGGCGTGATTTTTGTTGAGTATAAAAGAAATTAAAATAAAACCCCACCACGTTTTTTTACGTATATTTCCACTCACTCCGCGGAATAATAACGTCGCTCCTTTCGTTCGCGTTTACTTTTTCCTACTGAACTCACGCCACACTTTTTCAACACTTTTTATCTCATTTTTTTCAATTCGATTATAAGTGACGTACTCGAGCTCGTAAAAGAGACAATTATATCCAACTAATGAGTTCCGGCTTATCTCGGAATCGTCGCGATGTAGATCGACAGCACAAATGTCGTCACGAGTTAACACTTCTCTCGACAAACCTCCGAGCAGTCTCGATAAAAATGGTTATATTTTTACTTCTTTCCCCTCTCCTCTGTCGCTCTCTCGTTATTGCTTTCGACAGCTTATCGTGAACCGCGAAACGGGAAAGAAAAATCTTATCTCGCAGGGTGGACGAGATACGACGTTTATTTGACACGTAAAGTCTCTCGTTATTGATGCAGTGTCGAGAAACCAGTCGGAGGTATTTTCCGCATTCTTCGTCACGTCTTTTTGCCCCTTTTCCTTCAGTCAAAAATAATATTCCGATGAAACTCTCCAGAGTTTTGAGATTCGATGTTTTATCTTGATGTGAATCCAAGAATAGGAGCGTTATTTTTAATCTTTGAATGCTTTGGTGGAAAGCGTTTGTTTAATTGAGTAGAAATTTGTCGTTAATTAATATTATTGTCGATCGTTTGATTAGTATTGAAAATTCAATTGTTCTAACGTCAATTTGTTGATGCGCGTTTGAAAGACGATTCTTCGCGATAGCGCCGAGTTGATATTGCACACTGCGGTTATCGATCGTCAACTTTATGGATCAAAATTGTCCGTTCGGAGTTGCGCAAGAGATCTTACGCGACGGTTTCGCGCATACATAAAATATTAAATTTCCATCCTCTCGATAGACGTAATTCAAGGCAAAATGGAGTCGATGACGGAAACTCGGGATGAAATCGGCGCGATGTAAAGTTGGACGCGAAAGAAGCGCTTGGAGTAAACAATGCTCGAAAGACGATTGGCCAAAGCAATGAAAACAGGAGGATAAACGAAATGTGTTCACTTCACATAAATTCTCGCGCAGCGCATATAAACTTTGCCAACGGCTTGGCGGTTCCACAACTCGCTCGACAATGATATTATAATCGTGGCAACTTGTTCACTGGACCAACAAATGTTATCTTGATAAATTCTTGCGCTCTCTTCGCCCTCTACTTCGTGGATGGAGAAAAACCCACGGAATCACATATGCGCAGTGGTAAGCTCGAGGAGCGAAGACTCGTACACACGGAGAGCATTTTTTTCTCTCTCGTATAAGGCGGAACTCGACTCCCTCGCACTCGAGAATACTTCTGATCCGTTTGTACACTTGTAAATGATTCTTGCCGCGGTAATGCGATACGAAACCACTGACACATGTATATTCGCGTATGAAACAACGCGAAACACGCGATGGGAAGAACGAACGAGAATGAAGAATCTACGGGAGAGCGAATGTTGTAGAGCGGAACGTTTTACGGGCCAACTCGAACTGAATTGCTCTCGACGATCAAGGAATCGTTTATATACATATATATAGATCTATATTCCAGTATTCGCGGATATAGATATACATGCGGTTTGACGATGAACTTTACACAGTACAGGGGAACGACTAGAACCGAGAAAAAGTGGACGAATAAGAGGAAGGAGTGATCGAAGAAATCGCGCGCGCGCGCGGGGATTTCTTCGTGTTGCAGTCAATATGACTCGGCGAAGAGGTTGATTTACGTGCACACGGGCCTTACCGAGTGACCGCACGCGCTTTGCAAATGCGTCATCGGGACACAGCGCCGGGCTAATTAATGCATACATATACATACGTTATTAGAGAACTCCGCGAACCTGTTTTACACCCGTTGCTCTTTCTCTCTCCGTCCCTCGCTCTCCATTACCCTCGCTTACCGTGTGCGTGTGTTTGCATTTTCATTTCGTTCACTCCTCCGTAACATACGTCTCAATTTTTTTTTACCTGTCAAATTGTGACGTCCGAATAACGTATGCGCGCAATTTCGCGAGAACCGGAAGACCTAACGTAACAGGAAATTACTGTTTCGCGACGGATTGTGAAGCGATGAATAACCGTATACGAAGCTTTCTCTCAAAACCATTCGTCACGATTCCTATCATTTTCTTTTCTCACGAAATTCAATTTACCAAAAAGTACTCAATTTTTTTTCCTTATACTTTTTACCTACGTCACGAATCAGTCATTCAAACTAAATTTCCTTTTTTCAATGATTTCACGCCTCGATTCGTTTTTTTATTTCCAGCCGTTTGATTTACTCGATTCACGTTTTACCATAAAAAAACGACTCTATTTAGAGTTCTTCCAAAATTTTGGATAAACGTTCTTGGCACCAAAACTAACAGTTTTCTCCTCTAAAGAAAAATCTTCTGACGTTCAGAATTTAATTAGAGTCGTGTCTCGTTAAAAAGTTGCGAGATAAAAAAACAAAAAAACGCGAATTCAATTTGCACGCCTTAAAATCTCAAATTCTAAACGTCAGAAAATTTTTCTTCATAAGTGAAAACCGTTAGTTTTGGTGCAAAGAACGTTTATACGAAATTTTGGAAGAACCCTAAATACCGTCGTTCCGTGATTAATATTCCGTTAGTTGCTCCGGATCTTATTAGTGGAAAGGGAAAAATGGTAACGAAGATTTATCTTTTTGGTTTGTTTGAGAAATAAACAAAAGACAAAGTCACAGCTTCGCCGATGTCCTCGACAGCAAACGACGATTTTATTGATACGCTGTTACAACGTTTCGTAATCCATGTCGAGTGTAGAGGATTGAAAAAAAGACGAAAAGAGCGAGGAATCGTTTGATGCTTCAACAACTCGTCTCTCAATCGTGTTTTAATGAAGACGTACAACCATTAGAGTGGCTCAAGTTAACCACGCTCATATTTTACCACGTTTCAAGTGCCGGGCTACCATAGAAGCGCGCCGCGACGTTCGTGTATTCACGTCCTTCTAAATACGTCGCTAATAACCGGGACACGAGAATGATTATTGAGCGCGCTTCCAAGTCCCATTTTGAGCGATCGTCGAGCGAGCATTTCACGAAGAAAATAAAACATGTGACAAGATACGAGGATCATTGTGGATATAGAGACGCGTCGTCAAAACGCCATGAGTTTGTCGTGGAAAAATCGTCGCACAGGTCGAGATGCTGCGATCGCTCAAAAAATTTGTTGATTTTTCGAATCCTGGAGGTTTACAAATGAATATTTCGAAAATAGTTTATAACAAAGTCCAACTTTATAGAAAATTGATAAAAATTTACAAAGTCGTGAGATTTCATTTGGCGATGACAGGAAATTCCTTATTTATATTGGGACAGAATTACGCAAGAATTATCTTTCGTAGAGTTAGACGTCATAAAGTTATAAAAATTTTATTAGTCGGTAGTCGATTCCGTGAGTGTTGAAAAAATGCCCGAAAATAGGCTAATTTTTTCAGAAGTTTTCAAAGGTGTTATCCCTTCCACAATAACAACGACAATCAGATAATGACGAACGTATAAATACAGGTGGGTGTATGAATAGCTCGTGATAAACTCGAAAACAAACCGCGTGTATGAAAAGTTCCGGAAATACCTGAGAGATACGAGACTAGCGAATTCTTATCGGAAATAAGTTCAGAAGGGGAATTACCGATTACGGAGGATCAATATCGCCGCTGGAAATAATCAACGAGTCGTTTTTTACGTTATGTCGATAGATCTGCGGCGTGCGCATGTGCTCGATCGTTTTGAATGCGAAGCGCCCCGTGCAAAGTTGCGCACGCAATCGAAAACATTGAGGTGAGCAGCGTGGAGTAGGGAAGAGATGGTCGCCGACGACGACGTCGTCGCTGAATAGCGAGTGAGTGGGAGAAATAAGATAAAACGAGAGGATCGCGGGATCGAGAACTTCAGTGTCGCAGCACGCGGCGTCCGTAGCCACGATTGAAAATTACTTGACGTCTATAATTTCCAGTGCTTGCTTCGAAAATGAGCGGTAATAATTTCAGCCAAATTGCTATCAACGAGGAAGGATTTCGAGGGATATACTGCGTCTCGTAGGTTTGGGGACCAGGCTTGACAACAGTTTCTCCGAAACTTGCCATGAAAAATTCTATATTACTGTCTTTATATGTAAATGCATGCTTTACAACCGTAATTTCACGAGTCCTCGAGTCACATCGTTAATCCACAGAACCGTAATCAACCTGCAATAATGAGGAGCTGGCAGTCTGAGCACGTGTTCGAGATCGTTCCCTCAAGACGAAACCATATTCATTGATAAACAAAAATATACATTTTTTATGGATTTGTCGTTTGCATCGACACAAACGACGCATCGAACAATGTTTTTTCCTCATTCCCCGTAATTTTCGCTTCTTAAGTTCTTTGCGTGGCAAAAAGACCTAATTATTACAGTCGTATAGTTCGTAGCAATTTTTTAAGGATGTCGCCATAGCGACGGCCAAATCTAAATTTTTGTTCTCAGTTTTTCTTGCATACAAAATGGCTTGTGAGTCGAAGTTTGTGGAACAAAGTTGTTACAAATTGACTAAAGGACAATATACTCTAAATCCAACAGTGTCCGAATCTGTATTTTTTATGTAATAAACAAAATTTCGAAAAAATTTAACAACCGATTTTTTTGTAAAACTAAATAAAGCTTCTTCGTCGATGTTACATGAAAAATTGTGTGCAGAGTTTCAAGAGACGCCACTATTTAGAAATCGCAGACGCTCTTATGAGAAACTACTGAAAATTCTGATTATTATAAATAAAATTGCGCGAGTTATTATAGATGTCGCTTTTCTCTTTGTGTGGTGCAAATTTGGCGGAATTCTATGGATAGAAAATTTGGCATACACCGTCCTTAAGATAACTCTTTTCTGTGCTACGAAAAAATTTCAATTCTTTTTCGAAATTGTCTTTTTGGTCCTTTGAAATCGTGGTTGTTTTCTGGCGAATGGGATGCTGATTAAGTTGATGCTGCTGGAGCTGTCTGGATTTTAATGTTTATTATGATAATTATTGTATCAGAATGTGGAGTTGTAAATACGTCCAAGATCCGTATTTGTATTTACGATCAGTGGATGCTGGGACGTGTGGAGGAGAAGAGGGTGGATGTAAAATCGCGAGTACCGCTAATGGAGGACTGCCGGGCGGATAATGAACGCGTACACGCTCGTGAGACTCAGTAAGACTTGCAGTTAACGAATGAGCCTCTGAGAGGCGCGAGACCGCGATTGCAAAGCCGCGAACCCTCGGGGGACGCGAGTTAATGAGCCTATACCACTACACTTCGAACCCACATATAGGGTGTCCCAAAAGTCATTTCTAAAAATGTACGGAGTGGATAGAGCGTCGAATTCTAGAAAGAAAAGTCTTCAGTGACTTTGCTTGCTGATACATCGTTCCCGAGATATTTGTCAATTAGTGAAAAGCCAGTAAATCGTGCCCCCCGAGGCTGTAATCTCCAACGCCGCCTCTTCTTCGATTTGTCAACATCTGTTCCTTCCTCTGACTCAGGAAACTCCGTCGGAGACTAGAAAAATGAACGACGATCGTTGTCTCCGGAATTTTCACAATTTCAAGAACTTGATGGCATTCTTGGGACACCCTATAAATGCAAATGTATAGTGTATCGTAATCGAGGACTCCTCAGAGAGCAACCGTTTGTGGCAGGACGGTACCAATTACGATTCGCGAATTGTGTTCGAGGGCCATATCAATGGAGCCACTGGAGAGCACAAATCGTATTCCTGTAACACACAAGCGCATGTGTTCGCGAACGTAATTTGTGGCAACTTGGCGTCGAATAAAGTGTTTGATTTTTCACGCTCTGGCTATCCTCGTACATCAGTTTGATGTCACTTTTACCACTTTGTCATCGCACCTCCGGGTCTATGGTTTTATATAATTTTATTTACCGTTTGGTTTCCCTTGCGAAAGTCCCGCATTTCCTATTTATTGTGTGAGCCATTTCAACGTGGAGATGGAAATAGTGAAGAAAAAAAGTTGCTAGGGGGACAACTTAATAAATTTTGATTGTTGAGAAACTCTTGTGTTTTCCAAATAATTGGGTTCGTTTGCTCGTAGGACTGCAAGTTTATAAAATGCTTTTGAGAAACTCGGAAAGGCGTCTCGTAAGCATAAAGAAACGAGAGCGACTTAACTTAAGCGACTTAATTGACACACGGTGATTGAGCAATAAAGTCGCCTTCTTTTCTGTGTATCCTTATGCGTAGTTTTCGATCTCCCTCTCTCTTGGTCGCACAGTGTGTCAGAAAACTCGCGAGTTTCCCAAGATCGCGGTGAAGGGTTCTCGAGATGGGTCACCGCCGTGTCCCGGGCTATTTTTTCATATTGATTTTTCTGATGCAAAAACATTTTCGACGTCCGTCACACGAACAACGAAGAATTTTATTTTTCGTTGAAAATATTGCGAGTTGATTTATTGTCAAGATAAATACGTATTGTTAGAATCTCGTCGATGTAGACCGATCGGAATCGATTTAGGAGAAAGGGAAACTTTGATAAGACTTGAAATACCGAGACAATTTGAGAAATATTTCGAAGCAATTTCAAAATAAATGGGAAACTGTCGTTTGGGAATGTACGATGAACGATAAAGGTCAAATTGAACGATTGAGCAATATATCGATGACAGTGTGTGATGAAAAAAAAAAAAAACAAGTGTTTCTTTGGCTCGTACATGTCGGGCAAAGATTATTTACGTTGTCGCTTTATTTGTGGATTCGCGGTAAAGGTAGAAAGAGTTTTTGTTCGCATGGGATAGTCGGCTGAAAAGAAAGACTTTTGTTTACCTTTTTTCGTCCAAGAGAGGGCGGGCGAAGCTGATGTTTATCGACGATGCCGAGGAGGCAATCGTCGCACTTGCAGTAAAGATTAGTTCCCGTTGCGGAAGAGTCGCCGGAAACAACAGAACTGAAAGTACTCGCGCTCGTCTGGCTGTCCATCGAGTCCGTTCTCAGTAACAACGTTTTCGTCACTGTCACAGAATTATTAATCGCGTGTTTACCATCCTTATAAACGTCGGTTATACTTTGTCGTTCGATTTTCGCGAGTAACAATTGTTCCATGAGATTCAAACTGGGGGATGTCGGTGTTGTTGGTTGGCCGACTCGAGTCGAGCGCGACGATCCTTCTTTGCACTCGTTTTCCATTACAAACCGCGATGTTTTCGTTTACACAGCCAGCTGTGCTCGCGCACACGACACAGCAACCACGCACACCGCGTGTTGATGATATTGCGCAATCGCTTTTTTTCCCTCAAGTTTTAATTTGCTTTTATTGTTTTTTCCTCCTTTTCGGCAAACGGAGATGAAAAATTTACAAAATTCCTGCGACGAAAAACGACGCTGTCTTGTCGCTACGCTTCTTCTTCCCGAGCACGTATCCTCGCGATGAGCAGCGATTTGTGTCATGCAACGCAGTCATGAGCTTGTGTCGCGAAAAAATAGAGAAACAGAGAGCGCGAGAGGGAAGGAAAGGAATTATTAAAGAGAAATAAATAAAATTAAGTTTTGGTCGCGTCAGTAAGTAATTGAGCGAGAATCGTCGTTTCGTACGTGTTATCTCCGATCTACGCTTTCGTCCCTAATCTCCGATGGAATTTCATTATACATCGAGAGGAACTGATCGCGCTTCGATATAATAATGTTTCCAATCGATTGTAAAAGAATGTCGATTATTTGGCGCCGAAGCGCTCGAGGTATTCGAGTTCATTGATCAATTTCAAGTTCAAATCGTGTTACGAAAATATCCATCGTTGCGAGGCGACGTACAGAATTTTATTGGGGTAGCCATTCTCGATTCCCTGACGAATCGAATGAGCCAACATTCGCGATTTTAATCGATTACGTTATTTCGATACCGAATCATTTGTTTTGTTTCATCGCCTATTCTTCGCATGATTCTTCCAGTCGAATTTTCATAAAGATTGGAATCTAGTATCGTTATGTCGAAAATAACGACGTCACAGCTCGTACCGACGTATTGTACGTGACTGGCGAGCTCACGGGGGGGCCACGAGTACGCTGTGCTTCAAACGAATTTAACGTGCCTCGCTTGTATGCCGATGTTATTTTTTTTATTTCTCGTGTACCGATCCGGCGGGCGACCACCAACGATGCTTTTTTTTTCTCTCGCCGCAACTTTTATGGGAAATTTATTCCCAAGTCTCGCGGTTGAGCTCGAGGTAACTATCTCGCAAATGACTAAACTACAAATCGAACTTTCACCAAAGAAAATACGTTTAACGAGACAACTGAACGTCGCAACGGAGCAGTCCGAATGAACGCGTTGAATCGGACTCGGTAAACGCACTGACCGTTCGTTTTGCACGTATTTATGTAAATCTAGTTGTAAAATTATTTGTGTGTCGTAAACATCCTGTAAAGTCTTTTTCACGTGTTTACACACTCGGTCTCTGTATATTGAAATATTGCATAAACATATATGTATGTATATGCTGAAAATTCACGTGCTTTACTGCCGGCAACGGATGCGCAACTGCACGCTCTGTGATGCTTTTCTCTCTTGGCTCTGTGCGGGCTTGTGCTCCTGTGTCACGGCCTCGAGCACCACGTAATGGCTATTAAATTAAATGCCGTGCCCGAAGCGAGCCCATGTACCGAGCACTTTTCAGTACCGATCGCTACACCCGCGCCTTGTCTCTCTATATCCTTCGGTCACCTTCTTTTCAGCCTACGTTCGTCCGCCTTTGTTGCGGTTCATCTTTGCCATTCGCATTTCGTTCCCGAGTCATTTTTTCATTGCGAAACACAGGAGCCGCTGCGGCAAGTCCTCGTTCGCGTAGCTATTGCCGAAAAGTACGTTCCTCCTTTATTTTCTCGCGTTAGTACGAGCTTCCGGAGAATCGTCGTGATAAATGAGTTCGACTGTTTCCTTGGGATTCGTGAAATAGAAATTATAAGCAATTCTTCGTGTACATTCGTTTGTACTTTGTCGCGGGTGGTTTCGCGGTGTTTGCGTAAACGTCAAACGATTTTGTCACGCTCGACCACCGCCAAGATAGAAATTCTACGGGCACTCTCTGTTCTGTTATTTAACCGGAAAAGCTAAACAGCGTGTATGCTGGGAAAATAATGAATGAAGGAAGGAAAAAAAAATGCTCTACAGTAGTTTGCGATGACGTAGCCAAACGTTTTACGGCGCTCTCATCCGAGCGATGTATCTCGAAGCATATTTGTTCGTTTTTTTTTTTATCTCTTTTTTCGACGTTTTTCAAGCGTCCTTAAGCATCGCTCATGTGCTACACATCACGTGGCGCGTCGCGTCGAAACGCTTCCTTTATCGCAATTCAAGACAAGCTGAGTGGTCTCTTTGTCCCGCAACGAATAGCTAGCAAATGCTGTTACAACATTTTCTCTCGCATAAACATACGTATATGGGACACTCGGTATATGGGGATTTCCGCTCGAAATTTAGCCTCCCAAGCGTACGCTTTTTCTGACGTACTATCGACTCAAAATTAATTCGTACTCGAAGGATCTTGGGGTCGCTGGTTACGGACCTGAACGTGAAAATTCGGAAATCCTTTTTTTTCCTTCGTTTCTTTTTCAAAAGAAAAAAGTCACCGAACTTTGCTAATTATTCAAAAGCAAAAATAATGCAAAAATGATTTTATTATTCAAATTATTAATCGATTATTAATTATATCTCGCGGAATCTTCAAAGTTTTCGAATCTGCGGGGAACCGATTGTTTGCAAATGTTAATGGTAATTCGAGGGATTATTTATGAGCTAATTGGAAAAATTGATTACGTAGTTCATAATAATTATGTTTCATGATTTGTTTGTTGCAAAAGGACGAGATGTGTGTGAGAGTGTGATAAAAAAAAAGTTTGTAACGTAAGTTACGATTTTGGATGTTGAGATTGAACATTTTCTACGTTCGGAGGTCGAGAAAAGTGAATAATTTATCTATGAACCGATTCGCGCACTACTCACGGCGAAGCTATGAGACTTTTTGAACGAGTTAGTGAGACCGGTCGACCGGGCTCACTTTAAACTCGTATTTGCACCATAACTCCCTTTCTCTATTTTGTTTAGATTTGTTTATTTTTCAATTGTCACAGCTCTATTCCACTTTCTCGCCCACACATTCGGTTCGACATAAGTAAATCGTTGGTCCACGGGACAAACGTATTTGTACGTCACGCACTTTCGATTCGAACATGCGAAATATATTTGACAAGAAATTTGGGAGTTTCGCGGGGAGAGATGTTTCTTGGACGATCACCTCTACACGACTCGATGAACATTCCTCGTACCACCGTCACGGTCTCTCTCTCTCTCTCTCTTTCTCTCGCTTGTTCCTTTCTTTTTTTCGCGC
>JBAJMU010000008.1:1600302-1704848 GCA_037952995.1 Hyposoter didymator
TTTTTTCCCCCCCCCCCCCCCTCACTCAAATTTTTCGCCCGCAAAGTCTCTTCGTTCACGCATCTGTTCGAACTTTTTTCATGGGTTTTCCCAGTTATTCAATCATTTTTTCCTGCTCACTGTTATTCTCCATTGAAAAGTTGTTTCCTTCCGATTTGACGCGTTTTTAGTTTGTCGAGCTTTGCACGTTTTTGTTTGACTTAATTTTCTATCCCCGTTGCTTTTTCCGTTTACCAATCAATTTTGTCCTCGTTTTTTTTCTCGAAACTTTTTTCTCCTGTTGACGTTTGTTTATCGCGTAGCAAAGATTGTTATGAGGTGGCGATTGTCACAATTGTGTGTGGTATTCAAATCGATGTTTTCATTAATCTCCGCTGTGAATCATTTCGCGTGTGTGTGAGTTTTTTTTGTAACAGAATTTTATCTTCTCTCGGAGTGTGTTATCGGGAATTTATAATATCGGAGAGAATTTTTATTTCCGTGACGTCGCTGATACGAATTACTCGGAACAACAATGTCGGTTATGAGAAAAAAAATAACGCAAGTGACACATCGTGCTCGAGGAGACCGTGAAGACTGTGAATGAGTGACTGCTCCCGCGAATCACTGACTGACTTACTGGGCTCTTTTCTATGCCTCTTGCGACGATGGTCATTACTTAAGAAACTTGCTCAGGATATTCGCCGTCCCCACGTACTTGAGTATCCGACACACGTGTCGAACCGGCTCACCGAGCTTCGCTAATCTTCCCTCTCTTTTAAAAACGTTAAAAAAAAACAACCGCACCTACGATTTTATTTTTTCTAACGGGTGTATTTAATATCCTGGATATTTGCCGGTTGGAATGTCAGAATCAATCGTGCCTCTGGATCCATCGCCGCAAATTAATTTCGTAAAATTTAATCAAAAAATTGAATTATCGAAAATTTACGTTCCAATTTTTCTCTCTCTCATTTTTCATGCGAGAGCCAGCATATGTGCGTCTGCAGCGGTCACCCACACAAACACAGGACTGACCCGAGGCTCCTGCGCGATGACCGGAGCCTTTGGTGTTTGGCACAATGCGGTGATTAAACTTTTTTTTTCCAACTCGAAAAGAATGGAATATTTTTTCATTGAATGGAAATATAACGAGGAGAAAATAATTGTCAAGATTTCTCCATGTCAATTTGACGAGAAAATGAAGTGCACAATTACTTCATCGTCCATATAAAAAGCTGTGGATATTTTTGTTCTCTCGATGATTGTTATTGCTGTGCAAATATCAAGCCAAACAAATTGGGTTGAAAAAATAATTTGCAATCATTTTAAATCAGTCTCCACTGCACAGCGATTCATTTCCTTTTATATTCACAACGGAGGCTCGACTTCTTTGTAATCCTGTTTTTTTTCTATCTCTCTCACGAAGCGAAAGAAACTGTTTTCTGCTCACGGTGAGGAATCCGTTATGAATTCCCATTCATAATTCATGCCTGTGACGTTTGTTGTGTTTACGTTTTTTCTTACATCTTATTTTGTGTTTTTGCGTTTGAGTGGTTTTTTTTAAAATAATTCTTCCACGAGGTTTGGGTAATGAGAAGAAGCAGGTCAGCCATGAAATTGTGGCATTGAGAATCGTCGTTTTCAATTCGTAGAAAGAATATCGCATGCAAAAACTCATCGGACGGAAATGCTCGGTTTGTCGGAGGAATTATCGTCGGAACACACGAATGAATGATCGACTTGAGTTCTTCTGAGAATATTTCAAACGAGTCTCGTCTCGCGATACCCGAAATTATTGCGATGCGAATAAACCGAATAACGGTTTAAAAATTACGGCGAATTCTATGATTATTCCGATTATTTCGAATGGAGCAGCGAACCAAACGATTCCAGCATCGTTGACGCTCCTCGATCACCCTGTACGCACACGACGAGTCCGTGAACCGTAATACAAACGTAAGCAGAAAATACTGGATGGTGGCTCGATTACGTTAGAGCTCGCGTGTTTGCTTCGAACGAACATACGAATCAAGAGACACACGATTTTAACAAGAAAAAAAGCGCATGTTTCGGTAGAATTCTTCAAGTGCTTGAGAAAGAATTTATTCCGTGAGTGCACGCGGAGTATTCAGCCAAGTATTTGTGAATTGACAATATCTCGAAAGAGCAATTTTCCTATTTGTAATCGGATCCGTTCGAATCTCTGGAAAAATCGATTATCCAAAAAGATGAATTTTTCAATAAAAACTCCTTTCAAGTGCCAGATTTACGCGTCTGTTTGTAAAGCCAGAAATTTATTTGATGAGAAAAAAAGAAGAAAAGGGAAAAAAATAATTGGAGAATTCCCGGGGGAAGTGTCGGGAGAAAGTGAGATGCGGGAGATCTCGCGAGTGATTGAGTCGTCGATTGCGAAATTCGGAACACGTCGGACATAGTGAACCGATGTAGTAACAGTACATAAATATTTTTTTCCCCTCTTTTCCTTTTATTCCACATTCCCAATGACAGCAGGGACTACGAGACCATTAATCGAATGAAAAATGATGAAAAAATAATGAAAGCAACGAGATTTGTCGATCATGATTGCTCCTGGGACTGTGCAGACGTTATGGCTCGTTATGATTGTGATAGTTTTGCAGTACAAGTGGAACACGACAAATTGACTTCCTATAAGCTCACGATTAGAACGTATTCTTGCTCGCGTCGATCGCTCGCCTGCGACTCATTTGTATTTATGATTTCTGTTGAAACTCTTGGATGTTTATTGTTCACTGAGTTATTTCTGACAAATGAAACATTTCTATTGTCTCGGTTGGAAAACAACAAGTGAATAAGAAAAAATTAGCGTTTTTTCTTGTCGTTGAGTTCCAATCGTTTGTTTTCGTGGGTTTTCCTGATGACAAGTTTCGGTGCGTATGTTTTGATCGACGTAACGTAATGCGCGGATTGTTTGCCAAGTGAAAAAAACGGCTTGTCAAGCAGGAAAAATGTGAATAAACGTTTTTTTTTCTTCATTTCGATATTAAAGGAAAAAATTTGGTGGATACTTTGCTCGCGTGCGCAAATCTGACACGAGAGAGGAAAGAATGTGCCGAGCGTCGAAAGCGCTCGAAATTGCAGCTGAATCTCTGAATCGATAACCTGACCGCCGGGGAACGAGATTCATCTCACGTTCACGTGACGGAAACTCGCTGAGAGAACGAGGCTCTGACGCAGATGAGAATTTACACATGAAGATCGTGTCCAAAGTTATTGTAGCTTCACCAAAGACCTTACGAGGCTCAATCATCATTTACGAACAGCCCACGCACGGCCAATACCACAGATTACATTTCCCATGTACAGGGTGTCCGAAAAACCTCATCCAATAATTCACACGTTCAGTGAGATCTCAAAATTTTACAATCCTGGGGATTAACCTGGGGATATTGATGAGAAAATATCTCGAGAACGAAGATCCACTAGACAAGCGAGAAGTTAAGAATTCATTAATTTGTGTCGAAGAAACTTGTTGACCGACTGCGCGGGTCGAATTTCTGGAATGAAACAATTCTCGTAGCCTCGCGAAAGATTTTTCCGACAGCCTGTATGTACGAGACACGTGATCACGGGGCAAATACATCGAGTGAGCCAGGAATGAATTTCATCAGCCGTAGGTCGCAGTTCGCTGATAAGCGTCAGGTTTGTCACGTTGTTTTGATTAACTCGAGATTCTAAATGCTCGTACTCTTTTAATTGTTATCTCTCCGCCAAACTAATTAAGATTCGTGCTCCTGCGCGGCACCTTTGAACGCCGTTACATGTTTTTCTTTTTCTCTAATATGAATTATTCGCTGCTTTGAACTTCTGATGTCTCAGTTTTTTGCTAACGAAGTTTGTGGCGTTGGAAAATAACGAAAAATACAATTTTTCCCACAATTACGAAATTTGTCGAAAAATGTCAAAGTTTCCGCTATTTTTAATTGAGTATGAATCTCTGCGAGATATTAGCAAATACGTAGTAATTTTTCAACTAAAATTCGTCAAAAATCTGAAAATTGGCAAAAATGTTGAATTTCACGCTTTTTTCAATAAAATATGAATCTCTGAGAGATATTACCAAATACACAGTAATTGTGCATCTGGAGCTAGGCGGAAAGTCTCAAAATTTACAAAATGACAAAATTTTGTGAAAATTCTAAAATTTGTCGATGTCAAAGTTTCCGGTATTTTCAATAGAATATCAATCTCTGCGAGATATTAAGAAATACATAGTAATTTTGCATCTGAAACTAGGCGGAAANAATAACGAAAAATACAATTTTTCCCACAATTACGAAATTTGTCGAAAAATGTCAAAGTTTCCGCTATTTTTAATTGAGTATGAATCTCTGCGAGATATTAGCAAATACGCAGTAATTTTTCAACTAAAATTCGTCAAAAATCTGAAAATTGGCAAAAATGTTGAATTTCACGCTTTTTTCAATGAAATATGAATCTCTGAGAGATATTACCAAATACACAGTAATTGTGCATCTGGAGCTAGGCGGAAAGTCTCAAAATTTACAAAATGACAAAATTTTGTGAAAATTCTAAAATTTGTCGATGTCAAAGTTTCCGGTATTTTCAATAGAATATCAATCTCTGCGAGATATTAAGAAATACATAGTAATTTTGCATCTGAAACTAGGCGGAAAATCTCAAAACTTACAAAATTACAAAATTTTGTGAAAATTTTAAAATTTGTCGATGTCAAAGTTTCCGGTATTTTCAATAGAATATCAATCTCTGCGAGATATTAAGAAATACATAGTAATTTTGCATCTGAAGCTAGGCGGAAAGTCTCAAAACTTACAAAATTACAACATTTTGTGAAAATTTTAAAATTTGTCGATAAATGTCAAAGTTTCCGGTATTTTCAATAGAATATGAATCTCTGCGAGATATTAGCAAATACATAATCATTTTTATCTGGAATTCAGCGAGAAAAGTCAAAGTTTTCGCTATTTTTAAATAAATTACGAATGAAAAATGGCCATGTCTTTGCGAAAATTCCTTAGAGCGTCGACATGATATCAGGGAACTACGATGTAGTAATTTTTCATATTATTTTCTCTCCGTGTGCAGACAGTAACGTGTGATACTGACCTGGGGTCGTTTGAGTGGTTGGAGTTCGGTGACCTCGAAGTCGTCTCCGCTCAAACTCGAATTTGTCGAACAATCGGAAATTTTTCGGAACGGTGGGATGTCCAACAGTTCAATACTTTTTTTGGTATCTTCACTGCTGTTTCCACTCTCTGTCGTTATTGTCGCGCTCGTTCGTTGCTCCGGATTTTTGTACTCTGTCGTAGAAATTTCGTTCTTGTAGCAGCGATATGGACTCGGCGATGCGAGACAAGAATTTCGTCGGCTAGTTGGATCGTTTATTTGGCTGCAATGATACATTTTTCATGAGTCCAACAATTTTATAATTTGGCTTTGAACATTCATTCTGGCGAAGAGTTAGTCAAGGGAAAAACATGAAGTGAGATTTTGGATTGATTAAAAATAGATTTTTGGAGTTGTATTGAATTTTCCAGCAAATTGCGAACTTTAGGACAAAAAAAAAGAATTTTCACTGCTCAATTTGTTGATTTCTTGCTGGAAACGAAAAATCCCGCAAAGACGATGGAGTTCGAGTGGAAATTTGAATGATTTTTTAAATATTTTTCCAAGTTGGATGTTCGGGAGTGAAAAATCGTACGATGTTGAAGTTTTCATCTTTGGAATGCATCGAAATTCTGTTTTTTACTGAGCAGAGCTCGAGATTCTAATCGAATATTTGGTCAGGACACTAAAACACGATTTTTTGTGGGGATCGAAACACAAAATCGCAACGATAATTGTCACGGTTCCAATTCCAAAGAATTGAAAAAAAAAATGAACAGAAAAAGTATTTTTCGTTGGACCCCAACGTTGCGAACTCCAATGTCACTGATTTACTTGGAAAGTTGTATTTTTGTTGTTGAACGCGGGTTTACCTATTGGCGATTGAAACGTTGGAAGCGAGGCATGCGCAACAAGAATCCGAGTGTCTTCTTCTTCCGCAAACCTGGAGTAAATGACTGTCCAAGGAACTGGTGAGATCCTCGAATTCTCTAATTTCATCACAATCGAGGCAGGAACAACTGCTTGCTCGACTGGTCGTCTCGCTAACGATACCCTCATATTTCTCAAGGTCGGGATCGCTCCTCTCGTATTTTTCCTCCAAATACGAATAGTCGGAATAGTCGCTCACTACGACGCTCGGAGTTCGCCAATATCGAGGTTTACCTTCGGATGGTTCGTCGTATTCCGTTCCATCACAGATTATCATATTTTCCCAGCCTTGAAACAGAAAGTATTCCATCTATATCATTCAATGTTTCGCTCGGGTAAAAAAAAAAAACTTTTTTCATCTTTATATTTATGAAATTGAGTTTGCATCGTTAGTATAGAAAATATTTTTTCCATTTTTCAAATTTTCTCTATTTCTCCAGCAGATTTGCTATTAAATTAATAAAAAGGCTTTCTATGAAAAAATTAAAATTCCGTTCAAACACCCAATTATGAAAACTCAAAAATCCAAATATTTTCCATTTATCCTTTTCGTTTTGACGAATACATTTTATAGCGTTTTTTTTAGGCTGTACGCAGGAATAATAATAATTCAATAAAATGAATGGATTTTTGTTCATTTCAGCTGGAATTTCAACATTCCATCCAACTCGATTATTCCAGTACAAAAAAATCAACAAATTCGTGAATAATTATTTCAACTTTTCAAAAAAAATATAAAAAATTCCACCAAGTAAACATTTCCCTATTTATCCAATTTACATAATCAACAACTTTCATAAAAAGATAAATGAATTTCCAGCAACGCTCAGAGGCTAGAAAAATTCCTACACATTCTTCTGTCTCTTGAAAACGATTGCAACTTCAACGTCGTTAGCTTGAAGCCTCAAGGACAAGAACGGCTCACATCCAATATGAAAATAGAACACGGATCGTTTGAAAAAAAAAAAATTACCCAGCGGCTGGTAATGCAAGAAGCAATAAAAGAAACAATGGGAATTGACGACGTTGAAGTTTGCATCGTTGGAATGCAACGAAGTTCTGTTATTTTTTCACTAGAGCTCATAATTATTATTCAATATTTGGTCTGGGCGAAAAACGATCCTTCTCTTGCGACCAAAATTCTCAATCGATTAGGGAAAATGCCATGATTTTCAGAATCATGGAAATTCTGCCCATTGAGAAAAAAAAACATCTCGGAGAGCAGGGAAGGAGCACAGAGAACGTAGGAATGTATCGGAATGGTGGAAACCAAAGTAGCAAGAAATAAATCATGAACGTAGAACTGGACACAGCGACGTGTGAACCGAATTTGAAGGAATCGACAGAAAAAAGTAATAAACACTGACGAGCAATAATGATTAGCGAGAAATATGTGTGGAGAATGTTTAGTAACGTAGGAAAATAATAATAGTGAAAAAGGGAACGCAGTGGCTAGTCGTCCGGATAGCCGGACGAATAATATGCGTCCGGATACGCTTTATCCAATGATTTCCCGCTTTATCCGGACGATTAAGGGTTGCTTATTCGTCCGGACATGCTTTTAGGGTAGGAAATATCCGGACGAGTAGCCACAGCCAAAAGGGAAAGGGAAAGATACCTTTGAGCTGTTCGTCGTCGCTGAGGACAGCGCTGTCCGAACTGCAGGATCTGGAGATAGTTTGTTTGGTAATTGTCTTAGCCCACAATTTGTCAGTTCTTGAAGATTCTTCGTCACAATGATTATTGGAATCGAGGCTCCAGGAGCGAGTAACAATGAGTTTGCGTTTCTCAGAATCAGGTTCAATGCCCTCGTCGCTCTGTGGGCTTTTGCTGAGTTTTCTAGCGGGCACTGGCATCATGGCATTAAACTCGTCGTGTTCCTCGATGTTCTCGACGCCGTCAACGTCGATAATATCGGCCTGTTTAGCTCGGAGCTTCAAGACACTTTTGCACTTCATTTCATTCGAAAATTTCAAATGTTCCCGCCATTTAAATCCTCGCGCGATGTGGTAATGAAAACAAGAAAAAAAAAACGAAACTTTATTCGGACGCGATAAAATCTCGGAACGACTCTCCGGAGATTTCTAATCCTGATCTTTCTCGTTGTTTACAAACTCGTCGAGGACATGCAACAATTGCCACTGTGTGTGTTTTGACGTTCGTAGATTTTGCTCCTTTGCCTCGAGTCTAAAGATTTTCAATGATTTTCTTTTATCCACTCTTTGTCACAACATTCCCATTTTTCAAACGCGATTTGTTTTTTTGTTCCGCGTGATATTATTACGACGATGTATTATGTTCGGGGAAAAAAAAAACGAGTGTGTTGCATTCATTCGCGTAGTCGCGTGTGTGAAAGGAATGCAACTCGATTCCACTGCGAAAAATAGTATTCCACAGCCTCTCGACTGTTCCTTCGACGTTTTTTTATTATTTCTCCGTGGAATCAACACATGTTTCACTGAATAGTTTAAAGGGGGATGAGAAAATGTTGACGGACGCGAGACTTTATTCCGACATGCGTCGGCGAAGCCGCCACTTGAACTGGCAATCGTAGGTTGTACGTGTGCAACTCGACACGGGCGTATTTCACCACTACACGCTAGCACCTTGACGAGTCGCAACGCCGGCGTCGTAGTCGGCCATGTTCGGTAGCTTCTCACTTTGAATTGTATCTCGTTGTTTTCTAACGGTACGACAATGATAAACAAAGTCAACAATAACAATAATACCGAAGTAGAACACATTGAGTGAATGCTGCTACTTTTTCTACGGCAGGGGCATCGTGTCACTGAGCCTGTTGCCGAGTTTGCGCTTTGGGTTTCGCGGTATTTTGGCTTGTAATTCGTAATCCTCGTAATATTCGTGTGAGTAACGGTAAGTGCGCGATGAGCAAAAGCTCGAAGAGCGCGCGATTATTCACGCTTAGCGAATGACGAATAATCGCGGGCAAACATTATTGTCATGATGATGCGTCGAAGAATGATTGATCGATTCCTAGTTTTCCTTGCCATCATATTTTCTCACTGTATACACTCACTTTTTTTTTTATCTGGCTGCTGGAAAAGAAGTAAAAGGCTTGTACCGCGAAACCGGTGAAATTCCAAGAACACGAGCAGCGGCTTCTGAAATTCCGCGATCTAAACGAAAATTAACTTTTGTCTCGAAAGCGGAAAAGAGTGCCCTCTGTGTCGCTTCGCTTGTATCAAAATGAGGGAGGCGCGAGCTCTGTTGGTTGCCGCGAGTTTATTTTTCCATTTACACGCCAAGAGTGAGGCAATTTTTGTTCTTACTTCGAAATAGTTTCGATGAGGTTACTTGAAATTTTGATACTCCGTATTCGTATGAAATTCTGGTTCGTGTGTTATCGGACTTGTCTCGCGTTCGCTTTTTGCTTCTCTCGTGTACGATTGACGTCACACACGTGCGTCAGAGATGCTCAAAGAAACAAGAAAGTATTTCGATTGAATGATGTTGAATTCCCGTAGCGATTGGCCACCGTTTCGCATGACCGGGATCCTTTCAGTAACTATATATCGTTCATTCGTTTTCTCGTCGCTCCTGTTGCTGCGTACGCGATTTGAGAAAGAGAGAGAGCGAGAAAAAAGGATGATACGGCACAATCAGTCCATTATCTTGTTCGGTTCAAATGCCTGGTTGGCCACTTGAGCCCATCATCTCGATTTCAACAACTATACGAACGCGCTCTCTCTTTTGCGATAACGCCTTCCCATGTGCTCGCCTTTATGTATACATTTTATTTTCTATCCTATTTTCATCGTTTATAAGTCAACAGGTTGGATAATTTACAACTCTTCACGTTTATATCTGGCAGGCATAATATTGTGTGCTAGCATAAATATTCCATCTCGTAATAAATAATAAAAAACCAAAATGGCTTCCGCCTGACGCGATGAATTGTAGTGTTTTTTTTTCTCATTCCATCTTTCATCAATCATGGGAATTGGAGTGTTTCGAATTTTTATTCGGTTAGATCGATCGCCAGACCCTTTTTCCATTATTTTAGCCTCGTAGCCTCAAAGTCTAGGAAACGTTCGCGATGAGTCGTTTACCTCAGGAGCCAGTCACTGCGTTGTCACATCTGCATGAAGTACCGCTAACGCTTTCATAACTTTTGTCCTACTTGTACAACATGTCCCACAACATGACGAATCCCAAAAAAAATTACGAACAATCATCGTTTCTTTTGTTGGCCGCTGAAAATAATTCCTCGTCGAAAATTAGGATAAAATTGTTGCAAATAAATGTTTTGAAATGTGTGCGTCGTGGCAAATTTTTCCGCATACTGCAGAACGAAGCAGTAGGAAAAATCGTTCGGATTTTCTCATCGGGGAATCATTATCTTGTTCGTCATATTTTTTTCTTTTAAAGGAAAAAAAAAATTTGATTATACCGAAAAATGTGGCAGCAATTTTTTCCAACGGAGAATTTATACCGATGTGCGCAAAATGCTAACACGATTATTCACACTATGAAAAGTGTGCACATAACATCATTCCTAAAAAAAAAAAAAAAACACTATTTTCTCGTCAATGACAAAATGGTTAAGAATCGCGTTTTTGTTACACAGAATGTTTTATTTAACGTCACACCTGTGCCACGGTGTACGGGGTGGTCCAAAAGTTCACCGCTAGCACAGACGATAAATTACGAAATTAGGTTAAGTCCTTGATTTTTTTTCCTCCATTCATGGTAAACGAGATATCGGTTAAGGGGGTCGTCTGGTGAAAGAATTCGACATTTATTTCGAATCTTTCCACAAAATTTTTGAGCTGGATATTCGAAATATTTTCGTTGAAACTTTCCGCATCAAAATTGAAAATCGACATGTTTAAAATCCACTGGATTCGAGAACAAAAATTTTAGAGTTCGAATGTCTGCACGTTCAGGGCTAACAATCGATTGGGAAAAATATTGACTGCGAATTTGATTTTTGAAAATTTTTCGAGACTCTCGAACGACATAGTTTTTTGCATCGACCTGTACGATTTGAAATAGAAACAAGCATATTGCGTGTTTCAACGGTGAAAACAAATTTCTTTAGATCGCACTTCGAGCACATGTTTTACGTCGTTGGCGAACAACGTTGTGCCTAATGAACCGATGAATAAATTCATTAATAAAATAAACATCCGCCTGATTCGATTTCAAATATTTGTTTTAACGAAAATTAAAACACATTTTCGTAAATAAAATTCCTCGATATTTCCATGAAAAGGTTTGACATCCGCATACTCGCACGTCCCATTGACGTACAGGGTGTCCGAAAACAATCGACACGATTCGCACGAAGTTCGATATCGAACTTTCGTGACAAGTGAACGGACAAGACGGTTCGTCTTCGAGTTCGATCGTAGCAGCAGTGCGAACGATATTTCTTCGATGCAAATATAAATTTGAATTTTGAAGAGTTGTAACTTTGTGACACGATAATTCGACAGAAATATTGCAATTACTCCCTTCGAAATTGATTTTGAGAAATAAATTTGGAAAATTTAAACGATAAAGTAATAGGATGTCAAAATTAAAATTCGATCCGTGGTGGTCAAGCGAAAAGACTGTTTAGACCTAGTTAGAGTCGCCCGGAGGCCAATTTAAAAATGGAAACGGGTCAATGTCGATTCGAAGGCCAGTGACTCTCGTTTCTGTCCCAGATAAGCAATTACACTTATCGATACGAAGTTGAACCGTTAAAAAAATGCAAATTCGCACAATTACCGATAAACTCGATAAATTGGAGGTGAAAAAAAAAACAAACAAACAAAGAAATGAAATTAATGATTTTAATGAGTCTTCTAGCTGGCTGGACTGGAGTTAAGCCGGAAAAAAAAATTATCGTCGCGTGTACGTCATCGAGAGCGCCCGACCTCGTTTCTCCGACTTTTTTTTCACCGTCACTATTTGTAGAATGTATATAATCGTACAGCAGAAGATATTTCTAACGTAATGCACGACAACCTGCTAATTACTCGTTGTACATATCGGCTAATTACCCAATTCTTCCGCCTACTTTTTCATTCCATCCTCACGATATTTTTTTCCCATTTCACACTTCGCAACTCATCTTCCCTGACCTGCTGTTAACTTTATTCGCTTGACGACACACTTTTTGTGCTCTTTCGTGCCCGGTCGTTCCACGACGGACGTATGACATTTTTCGTGCAGCGCTAACCGGATCTCTGACAACAAAAAATCCCGGAGTCGACCAGTTTTGAATTTGCAATAAAATCAAATAAAATATCATTGATAAATCGTCATCTTCTCAAAGTCCCCCCNCCCCTAACTCTAACGCAATGAGTGGATATTTTATTGAAATGCAAGTCCGTGAAAAATTTTCATTTCGATGAAATTCGCAGTCGCGAATTTATTGTTTTGAGTTTGAAGAAAAATAAAAAATTGACCGTTTGGGTGTAACAACCAAGGCGTTAAAAAAAGATTTCGCTTCCAACAGAATTCGACACTTTTTAAATGCATCCACGAACGTACGATAACCGAGGAATCGAAAAATTAACAAAAAACACTTTATCGGCATAGGGTTGCCGGGCGTTTCCCCCGCGCCCTCTTTGCCACTCACCACCATGGCTGTCGTTGAAATGTAATACACTAAACATGGTCAGCTGCGACCGCAATACCACGCCGCACCAGCTTCGAGATAAATGTCAAGGTTGTGCAAAGTTAGAATTTCGCTATGGAAATAAAACCGGTAATAGATAATTATGAAAACAATAAAAATTTATCGAGATAATTTGATGAAGAAATAAATTTTTAAAATGCCCTTGAAACGACGGACTGTAAATGCTTTTTACGAGTGTAAATTTACCGATCGGTCCATTCTCAATCCAACGATTGCAATGGACGGAAAGCAGAATTATTAGTAAGAGCCATTGTTTCCCAATGAAAAGCAAAAATGCCTTTTTTCGATTTCCCGATTGTCAATTTCTGGTGAAAACGGTTTTTTGCACGATTATTTACCACGTGGCGATTAAAAATGCACGTTGCGTATGTGAGAACGATTTTCACCGCGTGATAGTCAATGGTCGACTGAACCCACGATTTGAACTTGACCAGTTTACCGCACAGCTGCATTTCTCTCCTTCCCTCTGTCGCCCTGGGGAAGAACAAGTTCGCGAGTGGGGAAGGAGACGATTTATAGAGAATTATCGAAGAGACTGACCGGCTAAACGATGTTAACAATCAGGAACGATCGAGCGAATCTCGATAAACGTCACTGAAACAGGAATCGGTGAAAAAAGAGAAAAAATGCTGGAGGCACTGCTCCTCGGCAGTCTCGAGTAATAAAATCGAGTTGAAATTTGACTGCGGACTCGACTCGCTCCAACAAAGTCAAAAGTGTAATGGAATAACGTGAATTTTGATTTTATTACGTTCGATGCTTACAGGACGACGTAGCAACTGATTTCCGACAAGTTTCCGTCCGCATCATCCTCTTGGTCCATACCAAACGCGGTCTGGTTTTTCGATGGCACGGATTCGGCCTTGAGCCACTCTTCGATCCGAATGCCAGTGTCGAGAGGGGCCAATGTTTCCGAAATGGCAGGACGACTCACGACAAAACATCCGCTCTTTAAATTCTCGCGCAAAAATTGCCATATCGCTTTTTGTTCCGACTCGGACAGATAAAACTCGAATACGTTGTTCAGTATCAGGACGTCGGCTGATTTTACGATTTCCGCTGCGTCCTCGATACGACTGTTTACTATTTCGACTCGCTTTTCCATCTTGAATTTCCGGATTATCTCTTCCTGGAGATCGCAGAATTCTTTGTTCATCTCGACACCGATTATTCGTTTCGCGTCCGTGTACGCGTAAGCCTGCGGATCAATCAATTCGTTCGGTTGAGTCAATGTTATCCGTAACCGTGATTTTTCATAGAAATTTATCTGCGGCAAACTCGCGCTCAGCATTTAGACTTTTTCTTCAACCCTCGCCCAATGAAAAATTTCCCAGGAAAATTATTCGTGTGTCGGCAAAAACAAAAATAGTGCTCCAGAAATTAATTTTTATTGCTTCATAAATTACACTCACTCCGTACAAAACTGCTCCGAGTCGCGATCCAACGTCGACCACGATTTTTTCATCCAAAGGCGGCAAAAGCGTGTTGAATATGTGATAAAGCTCCTCTCGGGATGTGGAATGCGATATGAATACTGTCAAATCAATGAAAAATATTTGGTCGAAATTGCAAACCTTCGTAATAATAAAAAATTAAATAAATTTAAAAAAAATAAGTGAACGAAAATTAATAGAAAATAGAAAAATGAAATGAATTTAAATATTGCAATGCTTGATAGTACATTCTAGGACGGAATGCATCTAGTTGCAAAAGAAAAAAATCAATTTCCCTCAACGTCATAGAAAGAGACTTAAATAATCATTTTTTCACAATTATCCTTCAGATTTTTGAAACAACATAGGTAACGCGATTATTTCGAAAAATAATGATTTGTTCATCAACACTTTGAGTGCATATCGGGTCAATTCGACCCAAAAGATTTTTCAAATCGTTATATTCCGGTAAAAATGCATTTTTCGTTTTTTTTTTGCAGAGAAATTTTTTTTTTTGTAGTAAATTATCAATTTTTTATGACCCTGGATATATTTTTTGTCGCAAAGGAAAAATGAATGCCAAAACATTCGTGAAAGCCAAAGAATCGATGACAGAAAATTGTTGGGGTCACAACGACCCAGTATGTACTCGAAAGATTTAAAAGAATGTTCTTACTCAAAGGTTTGGTATTTGTGGAACCACAGTCGAGGCAATAATTCCTGTTCAATTTTCCATCTTTCACGAGATCTTCTAGTTCGTCGTCGTTGTACAAAAAAGCATCCACGTGCTTTGTTATTTTAGGATCGCAGTCGGAATTCTGTGTAGATAGAAATTTGTTAAAATTTGACGTTTTTTCCAGTTTAATTTGATCGGTAAACACGTACTTGGCCTTTTTTTGGTGTTATTATGGTTTCGGACGGGAGTACAGCATCCATGGGAACTTTTCCTCTTATTTCTTTGGCTATGGAATTCAGAAGAGCTACAGGATCGTCCATAACATCGTCGGGACAGTAAGAACCTTCGTCTGGAAAAAATGATAGAAATAAAAACGATGTTTGATTTCAAAATTATGACAAATTTGATTGATTGGTTGTGTTTTCGATGTGATTCTCATTTAAATATTTCCGAAATCGTGGGGATTGATATTTTTAGAGTTTTTTTTACGAATTACGGGTATCGAATTTTTCGATCTCGAAGTGGACAAGAGATAAATAAAATGTTTTGGGAATTTGGGGTTAAAAATACAGTGAACAGTAATAAATAAACGACTGCAAAGCTTCGATCGAAGCGTTTTGGAAAATTGTATGGAATTACTTGTTGATTATTCCTTCGAAATACGTACCAGATTCATCGTCACCAGGTTTCCCTCCCAAATATTTCTGCACGGCAAACGACAATAAACTGTCTTTTTGCTTTGGTGTCAAATGGTTCATCATTTCAACAAATTGCTGTTTAACAACGTCCAGAGATATCATCCCGTTCTCCATGATCGTGAAACTAAACAAACACGTTTTTTTTTATCTCGAAACAGCGTAGACCGCGTAATTATCGTATTGAGACGAGTTTCAATAAAAATAGAAAATCTATATTTTAAATTCTCTATGTTATTGTTTATTCACTAAATAATCAATAGTTTATGGCACAAAGCTTTTTTTATGAGCCACGGGATTTCCTAACACGCAAATGCTGTCGGCACGTCGGTACCCTAACCTCTTATACTTTTCCGAATCCAAAAACGCCGGGAGGGAACATGCATTCTCGGCCTCTGATTACCGACCGATGGTAACTATGAAAAACCTTGCCGCAGGTTTGGAGGAGCATCGTTGGATCCCACTGTGTGTCAAGTCTCGTGGGGGGTGACACATTCCCTTTTTCTAAACTAAAAACAAAATTTCGAACACACACGCGAAGTTTTACTTTATTTCTGGTAACTTTACCACGAAAATACAAATTTTATATTTATCATTTATTCACATATTTCAGGAACTACACTTTCGGCATTATTTCCCGATTATTCTGTACACGAATGCAGAAAAACAATAGGATCCCCCTCTGACCCAAAGTTCCGAGACGTTTTCCTTTACAAGAAAAATCACGAATACTCGTCCACGCGACATTCACCAAACACTGGACCATTCTCAGTCTCGCAGTAGTTGGAGCGCCAGCTCCTCGGTCGCTTGTAAATCGCTGTGTTCCGATATTTCTAATTTTTGTTTTTTCTTCGAATTCTTCACGTCTTTCTGAGTAACCAATTTTCTCTTCGTAGGTCTGTAACAATAAAGAGATGATCATTGTCACAAAAACTAATGTTTCAGCAGCTGGCAGTTTCGAATATTCATTTTAGTCTCCTACACCGAATTAAGGGACTGATCCGTTAATGCAGACAGCGTTTTTTTATGAATTTCCAAAATGACGTCAAAGTTTGCATCGTTGGTATGCAACGAATGTTCTTTATGGCAAAGCTCGTTATTAGAATTGATAATCCAATTACGATGACAAAACGATCGGTTTTTGCAACCCGAAAAGTATGATTTTTAAAATCCAACAAATTTTCAAAAAGCTTGCATCGTTGGATGCAACGAATGTTTTTTTATGGCAAAGCTCGTTATTAAAATTCATAATCCAATTACGATGATAAAACGATCGGTTTTTGCGACCCCAAAAGTATGATTTTCAAAATCCAACAAATTTTCAATAAAAATTGATATTTGTCGTTGCATTCCAACGGTGCGTCATGATTAATAAAGATATTTTGGGATTTGGCAAAAAATTACAATATTGCTGAATATACTGCATTTACCTGTGAACCTGTGATTCATCTTCGTCTTCGCCAAAGTCAGAAGCATCGCTCGACTGATTTTCGTCCGAGCTCGTTTTCGGGCCGTAGATCTTGTCCGGATCGGGGAGCCAAGAAAGGTCTGGTCCCTCCGCTTCGCTCTCACTGACATAGTCGGCCAATTTGACTCCTCCTTCTCGCTCGTCATCCTCCTCAGCCTCATCCTCTTCGCTCACGGTTCCTTTTTTGTTCGCTTTCAGTTTTCGCTTTTTCTCTCTGTGTTTTTCTTTTATTTTCGCTTGGTATCGTTGCTTGTCAAAGCGATCCTCTTCCCGGAGAACCTTCTTGGCCATTTCAATGTTGAGGCCCGGCGACTCGTCGTTCTCGTATGCTTTTCCCAGTTCCGAAACTTTCGTTTTCGCTGGATTCACAATCGCCTGAAATATGTGTAGAAAAATAAATTTCTAGTTTTTTTGTTTTTATTCATTGTTGGAGTTTGTGATAAACGATTGCGCACTCACTTGACCATCCTCGCCGAACACCGTCTTCTTGTTCGCAATTATTTTCTTCCTCAAGATTTTTTTAGCCACTGCAACTTTCGTAACGGGTTTTTTGTTCTTGGGATTCTGTAGCGGAACCTCTTCGCCTTCTTCATCCGATGTTGCTCCATCAATTTGCACGTTTTTCCTTTTGAGTGTCAGGATGTTGTCCTCGTTGTCGCTGTCATCTGACATTCGAATGAAAAATCAAAAGTAATCCAGGAAATTCAAAATCTTAATTCGAAACGTAAGTCACAAACGACGAAAGAAAAAGTACCGTTTGCAAAAAGAGCATTATCGCCGGAATTTTTCGGCTCTTTGGATGGAACGGGTGGTTGGGCTTTATTGGTTGAAATTTCGATGCCAGATTCGTCGCTGGAACTCTCGTCATCTGCTTTTCGGGTCAGCTGCAGAGTTCCCTCCACTTTATCGTTCGTTTTGTCAGAAGTCTGCGATCTTTTTGCCTCCTTACTCTGCATCCTTTGAAGGAAACGAATCCTCGGCGGAAAAGCCAGGCCTAACGATCTGATTGATGTTCAAAAAAATGTGCTGAAGTTCAGAATGTTCGAGTGCAATAACTGTTCGTTTTTCTTTCTACGATAATGTGTCTAATTTCAAAAATTATCCAAATTTTTCAAAAAATGAGTTTCGCCGAGGAAAAAATCGGATTTTCGTGATAAACGTTTTCCAATTATTATGCTAATCCCTCAGAAATATTCCGTCATTGCTCGAAACGGAAATGAAGGGACAAGTGAATAGAAATTTTTTTATTCGCTTACCTGGCGTAAGAGTCCGTATCAATAGAGTGAACATCAAAAATTTCCTTGTCTTTCATAAAAAACACGGATTTAACGTAACAAACGAAAGCTCGTTGTGCCGTTTCCTTCAGAGCGGCATCGCTAGCGAGAAGACCTTCCACTGTTCCTTGAGGATAATTCAAATTGGCTGGATTTACTCTGAACGAAATCAAGAAAACAAAAAAACAAGCAAACAACATTAACATCACGCGGACCAAGTTTCCAAGTTTTTTATTTGAAAGAAAAAACTCACTTGATCATCGTAATCGGAATCTTTCGTTCCGTCAATCGTTCGATCATTTTTTCCTCGCGCGGCGACAGAACGAGAAGAGAATTTCCTCCTTTCTCGAATCTAGCTGTGCGTCCAACGCGATGAATGTAGGCATTGACATCTTCCGGACAATCCATCTGTATGACCCAACTAACTGCGGGGAAGTCAAGACCGCGCGAGGCAATGTCCGTTGCAAATAAAACGACATTCTGCTTCCTACTAAAGGCGTCGTATATTTCCATCCGTTTTACTTGATGTAACGACCCATACAGCGCCAGAAGACTAACTCCCGGTCGCATTCGGCAAAATAGGTCGTACGTGTATTTTACCTGAGGATATTTGTAAACAAATTGCTATATTAATTGGATAAAGGAATTAGCGATATTTATAAAGCAATTAAATATTTCACGTAATTTTTATATTGTTAAATAAAAATTTATAAATCAATGCAGAATTCAGGAAATTGATATCTTCTTACCTGTTTGCACGTGGTGAAAAAAACAATGACTTTTTGTTTCAGGTGATGTTTGATGAATGACCACAGCATTGCCATTTTATCCTCCAAATTGCACACAACCCAATTCTGTTGAAGCCCTTCGGGCGTTGCGTGCTCGGCGTGCTCATGGACCGATACATACATTGGGTTTTTCAGGCTCAGCCTTGCCAAGTCCCGAACAGATCTGCACATCGAATTCAATATTTTTCTATGAATTTATGGGGCCTCAGTGATGAAAATCAATCGAAATAATTCAATGACACTAAAGTTCGCAGAGTCCAACGAAAAATTATTTTTTCACGGTTTGTTTAATTTAAAAAATTATGACAAATTTTGCACCGATTTTGTCTTTCGATCCAAAGCAAATATCGTTTTAGTGTCCTGATCAAATATTGAAGAAGAATCTTGAGCTCTGCTCTGCAAACGTCACTATCGTATTTTTTTTTATTTCGCAATAAAAAACTTACTTTGTTTGCGTCGCAGAGAACAGAAGGGTCTGCCTTGTCGGAGGTAGATTCGCGATAATTGCGTTCATAGTCCCTGCGAATCCCATGTCCAAACATCGATCAGCCTCGTCCAATACTAGAACCTGATTTAAACGATTTTTATGAATCCACGATACCGTAGAAAGTGTCGGTCCATAAAAACGGACATCCTTTCTGTATTTTTTCACTTATTTTGCTTCCTCGTGGAGAAAGCTTGGTATTGAATTTGGGGAATCTCGGTTGAACGGTTTAAATTTTATGATTGGTTTACGAATTTTACGAAAATCTGAGTTTTTTGAAAAATCGTCCAACCGCTCTAATTTTTTTATCCACGAATTCACAAAAGTTACAAAATTATAGAAAATTCTTGAAATTGATGCTGCAGAAAATAGTTATTGCCAGAATGATGGAAAATGCGAAAATCTTACCTGCATTGTGACACAATCGAACAGAGGATTTTCATCCATGTGCTGAAGAATACGACCGGGAGTACAGATGATGATGTTGCATTGATCCAAGCGTTTCTTTTCAAACATCAAATCTTTGCCACCAATTATCAAACCGGCGGAGAAGTCGTGATGATTGCCAACTTTGAGCAAAGTTGCATAAATCTGATACGCCAATTCTCTGGTCGGTGTGATAATCAGAGCTCCTAGGCCATCCATGCGTGTCCATTGCTTACAATATAAAATTTCCAATACCTACGGGGGAATGTATAAGCATTGCGTTCATTTTTATTCAAATCTGTTTGAAATTTTATCTTTACGAGCTTCGGGGTTGATTTTGTGGTTTGAAAACTATATGGACAATGGTAAATGAAAAATATGAGTTCATATTCACTGGAATGAGAAAAGCCAACGTCTTGCCGCTGCCAGTTTTGGCTGCTCCTAAAATGTCACTTCCCCGCAAAGCCAAGGCGATGCTCTGTTTTTGTATGTCCGTCGGTTCCAAATAATCGTTTTCTCGCAAAGCTTTGAGCGTTTTCAGCGAGAGTGGTAAATCCGTGAATTTCTTTATTTTAGACTCGTCGACCTATCGAAATTGAAATAAAAATGTTTGAATGAGTAAGTGACTGACTTTTAGGTTAAGTTAACCACGCGGATTCTCGTTTTCACTCACATTCTCGTATCGGGCTTGTAAATCCGCGATTATTTTTTGCTCCGGGATCTTTTTCTTTTTCTTGTAAATCTTTACTTTTTTCTGCTTCACGCCACCCATTGTGTTGCTTTTTTGACATAAACAAAATTGTGATTTACGAGACTGTGCGAAACTTTGGAAACAACGTGCGCGATGATTACAAACACGTGCGGCGTGCCGACGTCATCTGCCGCTCGCGGCGCTTGCCGCAGTTTTACAAATTGCACACAAGCAAGAACAGAGTGGAGTGGGTAGGTTAGGTATTGGTCACAAATTCGCTTTATTCGACGGCTCGTCATTCGAATTTTAACGTAAAATTAAAACAATGGTATTAAAAGCAATAATTACTTTTCAAAAGACAAAAATGACCATTCTCAGAGGTTTTGGACACAAGCAATTACGAATATATAGTTATTCAACCAACTTCACGATACGAGTGAAGGAAATAACTCGTGAAAGATTGAGAATTTTGTAGGACAGCATATGGTAGTGTGCGTCGTCGAATATTTCTCAAAAATGTCTACTTTTTTATTGCGCTACAATTAGAAATAAAAATATCGATAATAACGGGAGGTTTCGAATGGATTGATCCTCCAGCCGGTTCGATATGTCTGATAACAAGAAATTGGCACTGTCGAAAAAAGAAGGCTGCGTGCACGTATGAATCGCGGGCAGAAGTTACTCAATAACCGCTAACCACTTATAGGTCAAATATTTTAGCAACTATTAGGGCCATTCACTAACCAAGTTGCGCCTCAAGAGTGTCGATTTCTTGGGTTCGTTAAGGCTCATTTAGGAAGACTCACTCGCGCAGTTTTATTAGCGATCTTTAATGAGTCTGAAAAGATTAGCGCTGTTACGTGTTGATTGGACGCATTACGCAATCGTGGTTCCGGTGCAAGCGAACGTATTAACTGCTTGACTGCACCTCTGCATCTTAATAGATATGGCAAAGAGAGCAATCTGTAGAATCTTCTGGAAGATGAGGAGAACTTTTGGCTGTTTCAAGGAAAAACCGTGTAGCCAGAGGCGATTGCGATCTCCGATAAAATCTTGACGAAACGTCTTTTCGTTACCCCCACCCCAGCTCGCCCCAACTCACCCCAAGGAAGCGATCCGATCCCTCGTGAAAGGTAAACAAAATAGTTAAACGCAGCAAACGGAAATATCTCTTGATAATATTTTCGAACGCACGATTTTTAACGCCGCGGTTCAAAAATGAAATGAATTGTTGAAAAAGAAAGAAAATCTTGTAGTTTCGTTCATTCGGCCGCGCGGCCTTGTCGTAACGATTCCGTGGTACATATATTTTATAGAAACACACGTTGTGTGCATAGAGATGTATACACATATACAAATCTGTGCAAGAATAGGATGAGGACATAACGCGCTAGGGAAGAGCACTCTGCTACTTTATTCAGGAAACAATTTGTCATTTGACCACGTACTCGTGTCTCTTTTGGCTCCTCTCTCACTCTCTTTTCTCTCGGGAGTTCACGAGCTCGTGATACTTGGACACTGGTCGCGCCGTCCATTGTAGAAACTCGAATGAATACGCGCAACGAAACGAACGAGCAAAGCGACGAAAGAGTTTTGCGTTTTGTCGTGGTATACGCAACTGCGTGTAACGTCTCTACGTGTGTGGTGATGCCCCTGCGGGAATGCCGGTTCGAGTCCATTCAAAACATCTCACTGACAAAGAAAAATAACGACACACGAGAAATTATACCGCGCGACAAAAATCCGATTTTAATGGAAAATCTCTGACACCTCGTAATGAAAATGTTTTATTCCTTCGTCCATTTTTGTCGGCCATCAAATTCAACGTCGGACTGAACTTTCGGGAGCAAAAAAATACGCGGCCAAAAAATGAACCGTTGCCAGCTGTACCCTAAATTGCCTCCTTTACGTGTTCCAAGTGTGCACTTGATACATTATTTGGATAGTATCTACGAGGGCGGCACATAACCTGACGAATCGGATGCGTTTAGTCTCAATTTGTCTATTATCCCATTGTCACTTTATTTATCGCTACGCGCGCTCCCTTCCATCCATCTTGAGAAACGTGGGACTTTTCATTAGAATATAAAAAAAAAACGTCCATCTTCCTACACTTTCGGGATGCATGCAGGGAGCGTTAAATTTTACCGACCCATTTTCTGGGTGTGCTGCTTTTAAGTGGTTTATCGAACCCTATTGTGTCGAGATCGATGTCGATTAATGAAAAAGATCCAGAGGTGTATCCACGCTCGATATCTTTGTGTGGATCGAGCATCTGCTACTGTTGAGCTCTCCCATTTTTTCTCCTCGATCCCTTTTTTTATGCTTTTTTCTATTGAATGAAACTTCCGCTTGCGTTTAGATTCGCTCCGAAAGAGTGTTTGCTTTTTCGTGTGCATTTCAAAGTAAACGAAACTGTTTTCGAAGCCTCGATCGACTTAACTGTCGTTTCTGTGTAAAACGGTTTCAAACACATCGGCATGTGAAGTTTTGTAAATTTATCGACAGCAGGAACCTTCAAATTAGAAAAGAAAAACATGCGACTTTTGTAAATTGGAAAACCTTTCTGTTCACGAACGTGGACTTTGAATTTGGAAATTCGGAATCTTTTTTTTTTTAACGAAAACTAACGATCGATGGGCGAAAAAAAATGTATACAGAGTTGAGTTTAACGCTTCGCGTGCACACTCCTTATAAGAGCACGTCGGGTCAATTTGACCCAAGGAGCTTTTCAAATCGTCGTATGCCGGTAAATTTCCATTTTTCGCTTTTTATAATAAATTATCCACATTTCCGAAATAAATATTTTCACGAGTACGAAAATAAAATGCCGAAACTAAAGGTCAAACAATCGGCGATGGAAAATTGTTGGGGTCAAGAAATTACCCAGTGTGTACTCGAAGGGTTAATGGATTTGTACAGGAGCATCGATCGCAGAGAAAAATCGAAGGAATGAAAAATGTTGGACACAAAAAAATGAAAAAGTCTACGAAAAATTTGTATTTTTCTTAAGTAACAGGAAAATTGTGTTGGAAACACTCGATGCACTGATTGGAGCGATGTTCGTCGCACCGTGGCCTTTTGCACGTTGAGCACACGTACTGAGTCTTACGATCGCTGTTGCAGTGGGCGCATCGTTTCCTTTTTTCTAATCGACAATCAACAGGATCGTACTGTACTAAAGAAGGAATATCGATATCGAAAGTATTAGAAATAATTAACTTCAAGCTCCCTCGGAGGGTTTGCATGAGCATGCGTTCTTGGACGAACGGTTTAATCAGAGACAATGATAAGTTCTGAATGAATTTCAACCGATTGAGCGATTCGTTCTCGGAATTAAGTTGGTAGAGAATAAAGCTATTGATGAGAGCGAAGTCGAGCATGGCGAAGAACATTCGCAGCGGCCATCGTCGAGTTCTCCTTGCGGTAGAATAGTCGCTGCATAATTGATCGAAAGTATCGGTCTCTTCGTTGGTTTTGTTCCACGTGATGTTTCTTCCGGCGGCGTCAATATGTTCGCTCAAAGTTCGAGCGTAGTATGAGGCGACGGATGCGTTATTTTCTGGGAGAACTTTGCCGAGGTGAGGGATTGCATTGATCATGTAAAAAGTAGTGGAATCGTTGATCATAACGATTTTTATGCCTTGCTTGTGACGTTTGTTCTTCATATAAGTTTTGAATGGGCATCGACCGTGAAACGAGACTAACTGATGATCTATCGTAAGATTTTTATCAGGGCAATAGAATTTGTCACAATTTTTTAAAAATGTTGTCCATATGTCGCGGATCGGAGCGAATTTGTCTACCGAACGTCTTTCCGCACGCGTCAGTCTATCATCGAAACGTAGGCAGGAAATAATGAACGTAAATCGTTGTCGCGACATCACAGCTCGGTAAACGATCGGCCCAAAGTTAGCCCATAGTTCTTGTGTGTTTTTAAACGCGTCTTTGTTCGATCCACTAAAGTAAAGGAGCCCGATCAGCGCCCGAAACTCCGACATCGAGAGCGGCGAGTATGTTTTGTGGGTTTCCGGATGTTCGGTCGTCGAACGTCTCCTGATTATTTCTTCGTTCGTATACCAGAGGGAAATAGTCATGATCTCATCGTTGAACAGGACGTTCCAGGCTTCCACAGGATTCTTAACAAGCTCTGCTCCATTTCGTCCGACCGGTAAACTCGTTCTGGAAATCGATGGAGCGAGTTCCTTCTGTTCCGGCGAATTCAAATTCTCCTTAGACCTGTTCCAGACACATTACACGATTCAATTATTTCAATGTATACGAAATTACGATGTTGAAGTTTGCTCAGTTGGAATGCAACGAATTTCTGTTTTTTCTTGAGCGGAGCTCAAGATTCTAGTTCAATATTTGGTGAGAACAATGAAACGCTCTTTCTGCAAGATCCACACACAAAATCGTCATTGTTTCTCGAAAATAAACAAACAATTAATTGAAAAAGAGTTTTTCACTGGATCCCAACGTGGAAAACTTCTTAATGGAAAGTTTTTTCCTGGAATGACGAAATATAAGAATAAAAATGGAAAATATTCACAAATCCTAATAACAATACTTAGAGCAGCAACGCTGGAGCCGGTGCATAGATTTGGCAAATGTCAAAGTCGCTCAGCTACCATTGGGGTCGATACTCGGTTGGGTGAAAGTTTAAACAGTTTTTCTGGATTTCTGAGGGTGCTGATCAACAAAAAACCAGTAAAAACAAAAGCATCTTCATTTTTTGTATTCTGCACAGTTTCCCGAGGGATTTGGGCAAATGCCAAACAGTGTTGCATTGGAAAATGGTGATTGTGGGCAAAACTCTCATGGTTTTTATGAAAACAGTGAAGCAGCATGAAACTTATCGAATGATCTTGTCAAAAGCTATTTTTCCGTTTATTATAAATAAATAATAAGATTTTTCTGGAGAGCTAACTTGGGAATATAAAATAAAGTTGTAAACATACTTTGGATTAATTGTTTGAGGTGAAATTGGTATTTCGAGTTTGACTTCGACGAGATCACTGGTGATTCCAATGTTGTCACCGGTGAATAACATTTCTGAATCCTCTTGAGAAGAATCGCTGAGAATAGCATCTTCCTCGGAATCGGAAGCATTGTCGAAGAATTCTGCAGCAGGTAATTCTCGAAGGCGCAGTTCATTCACGCTTCTTGCCATTTTCTAAACAATGCAACCTAACCTCAAATTGTTAAACGACGATGGATATGCTGAGCTTAATTGATTTCCGGAACGATGGATTTTCAGAAAAATAAACGTTTTCACTCAAAATCACTAAAAAAACATACGTTTGGATTTCCGAAACTCCGATACAAGTTTGTTTTGTTTAGGGATGTGCAGGCTCCGAACGCAGGAGGACCAAAGTCGCGGAAAACTATAAGCGAATTCACTCTACTCTAGTATTGTCACCGACAGCGTCAATGCAATCGAACTCCTGGACGCGTCTCCGGCGTGCGATAGTCACATGAGCTTGGGCGATTCATGTTTGTACATAAAAGTTTACAACTGTCAGACAACAATAATTCCATAATTCCACTTTGTCGGCCGGCCGGCGCTAAGCAAAATACTGTGAGATGAATGTTTGAATACGCATGCGTGAAACATAAACGCGCGCACCGCCGGCTGCTTGATGAACGTCTCAGCTTCTATAACGCGAGGTCCTGATGAGTAATGAGAAAAACTAATTTCAAATTCGCTTTATTTATCTACAGCACTCGCGTATTTATTTCGACAAAAATCCTGTTTCTGAGGAACAATCGCGAGAACTCTTGACAAATGACAGATTTGAAAATACTTGGACTTGTATTTATTGCAATTATTTACGTTGTTTATTTACATGCACGAAAACACATTCCTGTGCAAAGCGAAATGGACTTTTTGGAGTAAAAACGAGTCGAAAGCGCTTGGTAAAAAAGTTATTACGAGTGTACAATTCGGGTTAGAGTCATCAAGTCAAACAGGCAAAATGTTTTATTTGCGGAAGAGTATAAAACGCCTGGTTTTGATAATGTAACACCGAGTCCCTGTTAGAGCAGTGATATGGTGGGTAGTTTGCTTTGCTAGGCTCTATAATGCGGACTGCGATGGTGTCCGTGTGTGCAGGAGAAAGAGAGAGAGAGAGAGAGAGATCAGGCGCGCGCACTTCGTCGTTCTCTCTCGCACCTCGTCGGCGGCGCGAAGATTTTGCGGCTCACGAGTTGTCCTGATATTGCCAGTCGTGAGCGCGATTTCGTCGCGCCGCGTGCTTGATTGAGGAGCTCTTCCGAATACGATTCGCGTGACACAGTGTGCAAATCCGAGATAAATAAACGCACAATAATTTGCTTCGAAACCGAAAACTGGCGCACGTTTCATGAGAAACAAGGGGGAGCTTTCGAAGTACAGCAGCGCTAGAAGTAACGACTGCAGCACTACCGAGTGAACTTTTTGACGTGAGTGGACACGGTTCTCGAGTCAGTTTGCCTCTGATTCTAGCCGAGGTCGGAGGTCGTGCAATCTTCGGTATACGTTCGCGCGTATTTTTTTCTCAGTGAATACTAATTCATGGAATGTTGCGATCGCGCGGATTAAAAATTGTGAAAAACACCAACATTATTCAACATTTCAATTAATTCGCAGCCAAAACCAATAATTCTTAAAAATATAAACAATCATCACGTGTCATTAAATCTCCGGCACAAAAAAATCGATCCGTTGTTTTTAAATTATGATTTTTTAACATTGTGATTGAATTCGTGGCATAACAAATGTGCATCGCAAAGTGGGTTTCGTGAAAATTCTATAAACCAAACATTTCGACCAGCAACGAGTATATGGAAAAACTTGGAAAAATATCGCTCTGATGCTCTCCCACGCCAAGTCTTGCATACCATCTCTTACTTTGTGACGATGTACGTAAACGTGTTTATATTTTATGCGACATGAATGCTCGTGTCCTGGGATTAGAAAAAGCAGGATCGATAGCACTGCCGCGAGATTATTATAAAGCTAAGCTAGATGAGTGACCTTTTCGAAATTATCCCACAACTTTTTTTTCTTGTTAAAACCGTCAAATTCGCGACGAAATCTTCAAAATTTCTTGTTTTTTTTTTTTTTTTTACTCAATATTTCGCATTTCTTTTCACTATTTCGTAATATTCACTTTCATTGATCCAGTAATTTTGAGCTCATCGACCAACCTCGGTGTTTATTATCGATCAAGTCGGATCAACGATGTTTATTTTTGTCGTTCCAAACTTTTGAATATTCAAGAATGCAGTGCGGGATAAAAAATTCCGTACTATCGCTTTCGATCGCGATACACCGTTCTAATTAATACGAACTATAGCTCCATGTTGAGCAACACATTATAAAAGCTAATAACTAACAATCATTATAATGACGATAGAAATAATGATTAATATCGTCGCTCATGTAGCAGGAGACACATTGACTGCGTAATTCAAATAATTTCGCAACGATCGGGTGCAACGAAAAGGACTGGCATGAATTTTTTGTTAAATTTACGAAAACTTTGACAATTTCCTGACTGATTTTCTCTTTGGATGATAAAAAAAAATCGTTTTATCTGCTCAAGAAAAACCGGAACTTCGTTGCATTCCAACGATGCAAACTTCATCATCGTTAATTCGTGACTATGCGTGGGATCGTTTTACGGTCTTGGTTGAAATTTTTCGAAATAGTTTGACGAAATCTCGGGCAAATAATTAGCTCGCCGCTCGATCGAAGTTGTCAAATAACATCGTGACTCGTGACTTGGAAGTTTGCAACGTTTGCTGAATTTTGAAAATCATGACAATTTTTCGTGTCGATTGAGTTTTTCGGTCGCGCGAGAAGATCGTTTTGTTGTTCGAACCAAATATTAAATAATAATTATGATCTCTGCTGAAGAAAAATTCCAACGATGCAAACTTCAACATCTCATCGCGACTCCGGCATCTCGGAGTTACGAGAATTTACTATTTTAACGATGCAACAGTTTTGCATTAATGTGAAAAATGATTGACGCTGTTCGCCCAATTTAATCGACTCCCTAAATTTATTTTTTCAAATATTTGTTTCTCCCTTCCACGTTGTCGTCAGTAAGTTTAAATAAAATATACAAAAATGTTTGTCAACTAATCGTGTTGGTTGGAAAAACAGAAAAAAATAGAGAGATTCGAAGCTCTAACTGTACTCGAAGTAAACGACTCCATTTTGATACACTTCCATCACGTAATGTTCCATTCATGCTGTGTGCTACCACCTCGTTTACCACGAGGCCTGTCGCTGCATATCAAATATCCCTGTCTTTCAACTCTGCAAAATAGCACTTTTTAATTAATGACTTTCTCGCGTTTGTGCCAAAATTAAATTCGTACCGGCTGATCAGAGTCTTTATCGGATATTTTGACAGTTCGTCGAACCTCGGAACGGTATCCTGGTGAGAAAAACAACCCCAGACAAATCCCGCGCCCTTTTTCCCTTCGTTCTCCCATTTTTAAAATCGTTTTACCGAATTTTTGACTAATTTTTTGACTCCAAGAAAAATAGTCCCAGGCTCGCGCGATCCTGCATTGAAAAACGAAAAGAATGAGCCCGAGGTGATCCCTTTTCGTTAAATTTTACCGGAAATATGAATTTTTCAAAATTGGGGTCATTATGAACGATTTTGAAGTTTGCATCGTTGGAATGCAACGAAATTCTATTATTTTTTCAGTAGAGCTCACAATTATCATTCAATATTTCGTCGAGATAATAAAACGATTCCCTCTTGCGACCTAAATTCTCAATCGTCAAGAAAAATTGGCATGATTTTCAAAATTCAATAAATAATATATCCACAAAATGTTTTTCGTTCAATTTCAACGTTGCAAACTTCAGAGTCATTCATTATGACCCCAGAATAGCGGAAAAAAAATAAGGTCACCGTTCTAGGGTTAAAAGAGAAAATTAAATTTGGTACAGCGACAAAAATGTGGACGAGAAACTGAAAAGTTTTTTTTAATAGTTCAGTTTATTTCTAGCCTCGAAATAAAGTAACGAATCAAATGGAAAATGCAGTTTCAAGCAGAAAGAACGATAAAAGATACTCTCATTAAAACGGTCTTATCAAAAAATCGGTTTTACATTCGGCACAAACGCATAAATTAGACGATGGAAATGAGTTCGTGGCGCACGTTGACTTTACATATTATCCTCGAGAGAATAAGGTGTATTGCTCGAGGTGTTGCACCCACGATAATTGCTCGTATGTATTCCTACTTCGTACGAAGATCTGGTTTCAACCGGCCTGTCGAACAGCGTCGCGGTGAATGTATGTAGCGTAATGTCTACGTAATTGTAGTCGTAACACATATGTTTGCTCTTTGAATAAACTCAAGATGCGTCAATTGCAACGAGATCCTCGGACGATTAAAAGAAAATATCAAAATAATAGAAACAAGTCTGCGCGGGAGGACAATTTTCGATCTTTTTTTTCTTCAAGGAAAATTTTAATTTTTAATGAACGAAAATAAAATGGAAATGATGATCAGAAAATTTCGTCTCGGACGTAAATATAAATATGCGCGTGAGTCGCGTGCGCTTGTGTTATGACATTTTGCCGTAAGGTATTATCTCTCTCGAGCGAAGGGGAAATCACGTTTCAGTATTCAGCGCTTGTAGAGAATAGAGAACAGAAGAAACAAAAACAATGCGACGGTTCGGAGTGGCGCGTGATCTTCGCGTATTTGGAGGTCGAGTCACGTGCCTTTTTTCGCTGGAAGAAAACAAAAAGGACAAAAAGACAGAAAAAATATATGAATGTGGAGAAAAGCGAATAGCACGTGGTGCATTGTTCAGTGGGAATTGAGCGAGTAGCCAATCATTTAAAATCGTTGCATGCGACTGGGGTTGATTCATGCTACGATGTTTTCCGGTCCCCGCGAGGTTCTCGGCATCTTTCCAATCTGTTGCTTCGGCGCCTTCGCGGTGTCCCTTTTTTTCTAAAACCCTTTGTCCCGATTCGTCGGTCTGTCATCTCCAACGTTTTTTAGCGAATAAGAACAATTGAATTTCAATTTGGGGCTCACGAAATTTTTCCTCGTATCCAAATGATGCCCTTCGGGCTCTTGGAATTTTTTTACGAATAAATAATCAAATGCTGGACTTTTTTCATAAATAAATTCAAGTAACGAAAAAATCGGTTTTTTTTTCGTTTTTAGAAAAATGAAAAAAGGTTCCAGGGGTTAATCGGAATGTTTTTTTTTTTTCGTGTTCCAATTTACGTGATTGTACGAAATGAGACTGAATGATTTTGGTGAAAGTTTAGTTAGTGCTTGATCGATTTCGTTGTCGTTTGGGCACGGAAGAAAAAAAATTGGCGGTCATTGTCGTAGAGGGCTGCGAAGCAGAAAAACCCTGCTGAGGGGCGGGGGAGGCAAAGGTTGTCGTGAGTGAGTGAGGGAGGGAGAGAGCAAGATGGCAAACTCTGCTGCTGCTGTCCACGTCCTCTCCACCACATCCCCTTGGCTTGGCCATGGCCTTGTTTCCCCGAGTCTCGATTGATGCAGGCGCGCGCGGGCGCGTGCATCTCTCGCTCCCAGCTTCCAGCATCCATCGCACTCTGTCCCGGAACTGTGACCTTGCCCTCTTCTGGGAACGCGCTCGGCATGGAAATTCATTAGATTTCACTCGCTATCGAATCATGAATTTTCTCAACTGCGGAAAAGACCAGATACTTTTTTTCTTCATTTTTCGTCGATGCTTCGAGCCTCAATTATTTCCTTTTCTTACTTTTTCACAAATTTTATCAAAAATATTGAAAAAAATTAATTTCGCTGAGAATTTGCAACGTTTTTTCTTTCTCAGCCTGAATGACGAATCAGCTCCATAGGCGACCCCATGGCTCGTCACATGACCAAGTTACCCCGTGCCATAACGTCGCCAGGCATCGAAGTCAATATTTCGAACGGAAGAAACTAAATTTTGTCCATGCATGAAGATATTTTTCTCAACGTAGTTTCCTGGTAACTTTTGAATCTTTTATTCGCGTATAGTGACTTATCCGTTAGCCAGGAAATATGATACAAGAATAGTCTTAAATCAAGGCTATGATAATAAATAATCAGGCAACTCTGGACGCTCTTGATAAATGTGAGAAAAGCTCTATACCAGAGGTTAAAAGAGTTTTTATAGAAGGAAGCAAAGAGTATGATTATTATTTCTGTCGACGAACCCAGGTGACCTACTCCAGGTGAGTGCGGGCGGGGTTTGTTCGATATATCGATCTGAGGCCTGACAAAAGATGGCTATAATGCTTTTCCGTGTGAAAAAGCACGTTTTTGAAGGTCTCGAAGTTGCTTCAAAGAATCTCGTGCATCTCGAAAATAAATTCGAACGCAGACGTGCGAGGAAAATTTTTTCAGGTGAATATTGGAAAAAACTAGAAAAAATTAACGTATTGAGGAGGTTGGATCGCGAAATGAAAAACATGAAAGAATTCAAAATGATGAGAATTAAATAAAATTTGGTAAATAAATTATTTAAATGAAAATACGAATTTTTAAAGATTTTTCCACCGCGTAGCACTCGAGCAATTGAACACTCACGTGTATAAACGTAGAGCTTACATTTTGCGCACAAGAAGTTCGATTCAACTGTCATAATTATTCGATAACGCGAGGAGGTAAAAAGTTTGGAAATAATTTGTGTTTTTGATGGCAAAGAATGTTGTCACCAAATTCGATGACATTTTGTGTAATTTCAGTTTCGTGATGCCACCTCCTTAAGAGGAAAATCTTTTGGAGGAAGGTGGATGATGATTTTGGATTTATTATTGAAATCGCGAGGCTCGAGGGCGAGAGATCGCAATGGAAGTCAATAAACCGTGATGAGTAACGGAGAGCAGTGGTCCGTTGGAGTAGCATTAATAAATTAGTGTCTGTGCGCGTTGCCGGACTAGAGTACCGAAGAGAATCTTTCTCTGTCTCACTCCATCTCCCTTTTTCTTTCGCCCTCTCATCTCGTATCGTTCCTCTGCGTATGTGAAAGACAAATAAAGCAGAAGCGTTACCGAAGCACTGGCTTTTGGTAGAGTGTCAGTGTGCGAAGACAATTGACTCGTAACCGGCGTGCTCGATCAACGATTTACAGGATGTCCCTAAAGTCGATCCCCAGCTGGGAAAAGTCTATGAAACAATAAATTCCAACGAGGAAAACTTTCGCGGACTTTTCATCTGCCCGCTCTGCAAATTCTCGAGGAAGCTGGACGGATAGAAATCTTTCGATCATTTCCTCGGTTTGTACTCACGATCTATCGACGAATCGACCATTTGGACACAACTTCTGGGACGGCCCGTATGAAAGCTCGTCGACGAGAGATAGTCGACGTCGAGACTCCGACGTCGGCCCCTCTCGATGCTCGTTCTCGTGCCCGACGAGGGACTCCTGACGTCACATCCTGCTAACTTGTCGCTTACTGTTACTACACACTACCGGCTGCCTGGTGCTCCGAACGCGTCCATGCCATCTCGTATGGACCGTACGACCGTGCTTCAACCTATCGAGCCACCGCATATTCGTCTTATTTACTTTTTCCACGAAATTTTACCATCAACTTTCCCATTACCTACGCGTTAGCGTTTGGAAACTCTCGAAACATTGCTTCGACCTTCGTTCGAAAGAATTGAGGCTCAAAATCGAAAAAAATTTTGCCCATGCTTGAAAAATGTAGAAACGTTGTATTTCGTAAAAAAAAATCAGATTTTGGACACTCAAACGAAAACTTGTAGAAAAAAATCGAAATGTTTCGTTGAAAAACTTGTTTTTCCATTAGATTATTCGTATAACGTAAAACCTTTGAATTTTCTCATTCCAGATGAGCCGCGATTTGATCGAATCGTGTGGTCACATCTCCGCAAAAATTTCGGCGAAAAATCATCGTTCGAGACATAAAAACTCGATTTAATTAAATATTCTAATTGGTGCAAATGTAGAGCTCCTTGCGACGATAATCAACACCTACGTATGAATGACGAATGCAAAATTCAGCTGGATCAAACTTCCGGGGGAGATTTGGTTCAAGATGAAAATCATTAGCAGATCGAAAAGTAAAAAAAAAAAAGCATTAATTAACAGCTCGTTAATTATCGTCTTAGCACGAATGCTAATCGAAGCTGACATCAATGTTGCGAAATTTGTTGGTGCGTGATGTCGCGGTTAGTCCAACATTGAGAAGGAAAAATAGATGGAGAAGTTCTAGCTGCTGCACAGCGTATTATCCATTTCGTGCAACAGGCGAGAGATTATTTCAGAGGGTCTTGATGCGATATCCTTCCTTCAATACGCTAAGTGCACTTCGCCTTGAAAAATCTCCGGGAACACACACGCGTATATAATTGGTCTTGAACGTGGCAAGGTTGTCACTGCTTCATGACGCTGTTTCATTCTATGTACACATAAATGCACCCGCACGTATCTACTTATTAGTAAGCGAGCAAGCTTTCGTGGACCAGCCAATTTTCCCTCTGTTCGAATTCCACCAATTCCTCCCTATTCGTCACATCAATTTCATTAATTCGTCACAATTTTCACTTCGTCGGAACCGATTAAATTATCCTTATATCCATCAGGTAACTTTTTATTGAAATTCTTTACAGAATTCATTGCTGCACTGCACGACTTTTCAAAGTTCGTTTCGATTAATTCGTTGTGGCTTCTTTTTCACCATAATCGATAGAATTGTCACAATATCCAGAGAACTTTGTGTTCACATTTATTCAAAAAATATTCTCATTTCAGATGATACTGAATCGTTCGCATCGTTGGACTACAACGAAAAAAAAACATTTTTTATTAATTATTTTGATAATCGATGCCCTAGAATTTTTTTCTAGTAAATTCAGTTTTCGTTGCATTTCAACGATGCGAACTTCAACATCGTCGTTTCATTACTGGCTACACTGATTTTCTTAGTTCATATACATTTCTCCTGACTTTATGATTTAATCATCGAGTTTTCTTTCTGAATTTTATTCGAAGTTACGAATTTCTGTTTCAAGTGATTATTTTTCTGTCCTGTAAGCATTGATTTTGCAAAATCTTGTATTTAGTCACATTATTTGTTTATATGAGTATGTTGTTTTGGAATTATTAACTTTTTCTGGGTTTGTCAGCACGTGGACACTTTGTTCGAATCGATTTCGGCGCACGCTTTTTCAATGGCTGTGTGCATTTATGAATATTAATTGAGATGGGAAAATATTTTGGAAAGGAAAAGTGAAAATCGGATGTTTGATCGTAATGAAAAAAAAAATTTCACACTTATCGTTAACCTTGTTGTTTTTTTTTTTTTTATTATCAATGTATAGAACGTTTTGAATCCGTGAAGACGAGTCGAGAAACTTCCCGAATTTCTTCCGGTGGCACGATCATCTTTTCCCCCTTACTCTTTGATCTTGTCTCTCTGACCCTTCTTGATACTCTTCGGTCGTAACCGCGGTCATCTTTGTTGGAACTTTACTCTCGGTTAGCCTCGAATTCAATTGACTCTCCGAGGAAGCGCCTGGCACGAGAGAATTGACTCACATGACTCTGCTCTCTGGCCACGTTCATTTCTCACTCCTCGTGAGTAACTCATTAAAGCCAGCGCACACTACTTCGGCGATTACATGTTCATAGTTTTTTCTCTTTATGGTGTTTCAGAGAAGAGAAAAAACATTTTCCATGTGATTTTCATTTTTTCCGAGCAAATTCGATGAGAAAATCAATTTTTATCTCATTTTTCTTGGACGTGAAGATCGTCACGAGCGAAACATCCTAAGAATTTCGTTGAAACTTTGGAATTTGTTAATTGGACTAACATATTGTCGCAATGAAAGGGACGATTCGATGGACGCAAATTCCGTTGGTGCGAAGAAAGTTTTGTTCATTCGACAAGTATGAAAGGATGCAGCTCCAGTTTTTTTCGCGCACGTAAAAAGCTCTTGATTATTCGATATGTTAATTTTTTTTTTTTTTGCAATTGGCGGTTCCAACTCGATAGACGTGTTCGCATAATCGACCGTTCGCGAAATATCAGTTTATCATACATGATTATTTTCGTTATCATGAAATGTAGAGCATTGTATATAATAAACGCTTTTTATCGCTTACGAGAAGGTTTTATGCTAAAATAAAAATTGGGGTCATTTAGACCCCACTGTTTGGTCTGCTTGAGAAAAAGGGAGTTTAGGGGTCTCAAGTTGATAGTAAACCATTTGTCAACACGAATGATTAAGTATTAGTGAATGAAAAAATTCTCCATCAACGTTTTCCCGAAAATACGTTTCGAAGAATGACAATTTGAAATTTATTCATAAAATACGAGAAAAATCGAATTTCGATTTCGTTATCTTGATTTTTGAAGGACGGCTCAGATTTTGCATTGCTTTGTGCCAATTAACTTTGTTTTTTTTTCTTTACGACATATATAAAGGATTCGCGAAACTTGTGAATTATGAGAACGTCGAAAAGCTAATATCGACTGCCCTCGCGGCAACGATCCATATCAGTTCTTATCATTTATCAAAGACTCCGTGAATACTACAAATATACACGTATATCGTGTGTATCGTTACACGGGCTGTTCCATTCGCAATAATACGTTCATGACGAAACCCTCAAAATCTGTATTTTCACAGTGATTTTCTTTTACGAAATATGAAAACTTTTTTTTTCATATCTTGAGATTTCTCTGGGCCTTCCATTGTAAAAAAAATGACCTTTCTTTTAATTCTCTGAATGTGAGTGAGAACTTTCGTAATTTCTCGTCAGTTTTTCTTCGTTTTTTTTTTTTCGAGCTTTGGTTGAACGGCTCATGCCTAGAAAATTTTCGAGTGTTATAAGTTGGAGATTCCGCCCATTCGATATGTATACTTTTCGTTAGATAAGACGAGGCCTAATCTGGTGCTCGAGCTTTGCTTTTGGCTTCGTAATAATCCTTGTGCACATATCTAGAGGATTTTACGAGCATCCGGACCCTCGTTGCATCTTTATTTGCCGTTATTTTTGGTGAAAATGCCAAAATGCCTGGCACATAAAATTTGACGATGTTGAAGTTTGGATTAGGGGAATGCAATGAAATATTTTGTTTGCGACAATCGGAACGATCTTTGGATCTCATTTGCAAACTCAATTTGTTGGTAAATTTGAGACGATAAATCTTTTTGAAAAATAATGAATGAAAGTTTTGGTTGCATGCGAGAGATGCAAACTTCTATATTATGAAATTTCACGTTGTCCATAAATTTCGTGTCACTTCCGTTTAGCATGTGGGTTTCGAAATATCTTGCAGACAAGAACTCAAAATTTCACAGGCTTTGACTCTTTTGACGAACTTTGCTTTACTCGTTAACGGCAAGCGTGTGTTAATTATTTCGAAAGTTTTTCTCCATTTTTATTCCGTTTTTCCAGAAACTGCTCTCGCGAAGTATATTCTCGCCCCAAAAATATCTCTCGTGTTCCGGCAAAAAGTTGATCCGTCCACACTTTCGAAAAAATTTCGTCGTCGATGCAAATGAATTTTTCGTTTCCGTCGCGTGAGTCAGTAGAAAATTTACGATGGAGTTATTTTTTTTTTTTTTTTTATGACGAAAATGCACGGAATGGCAACAGCTGGAATTTTCTATTTGCAGGATTAAGATTATCGATCTTTTATCTCGGGGACCTTTCTTGTGATAAAAACGCTGAGAAATCGTTTTTTTCCAGATAGTAACAGATTTTCTCCGGTTTCTTTGGGATTCTCGTTTTTTTTTTTGCAGCGTTGTATGTACAGGAATTTGTCGTCCATTAGCGTCTCGAGGGGCTTGTCAATACTCCACGAGCAGTCAGCGAGGAGATCGAATATCGAGATAGATCGAAACTCGTATAAGGATTCGTAATATTTTTACGGGCACGTACTCGTCGATCCTCGAGACAGGAAGTCGTAAACTCATGGACGAGCCTCTGCAATCACTGAAATGCATCAGAACCGCTTCGGCAAAGAAACTTTCTTGGGACTACTTTAAATTTTGTCATTGTCCGGTTGCAGACAAAACCGGAAGGTTTCAAAGCGCTGCTTACACGGAAATATACACCGCGTGGGCGACCTAACCCGTGCAACGAATATTAAGGACACTCCCGCTTTTTCAAACGTTTTTCGGTTTATCTCGCCTTTTTGCCTTCGAGTTAGATTGTCACGTGCCCTTAAGGATCCTTATCTCGATTCTCCGTTGAATAAACACGCTCGACAGCTGGACTTTTTAAAAATTCAAATTTTGAAAGTATACGATGAGATTTCATCGAATTTATGAATTTTTATGGAATCAAAATTTATGGTTGAGCGTGCAGTCGATTTTGACGACCTCATCTACGCTCACGATCGCTGAGCTATGTTTTTTATCATTTCCGGAACAAAGGAACGACGCGATTTCCAAAAATGTCCAAGTTGGACAAATTTCTTGCGAACCCTGGAGCAGCGTACGCCCTTAATTTAATCGAAACGTTGATCGCGTTAATCGTAATTATAAACGTAATCCTATCAAATATATCAATTTTTTTCGCTGACTTTGAAACGTTTAATGATTCAGCGAATGAAGAACGATGGTGAACCGCGAAAGGAGGATCCTGGTGGTCCTTGCTTTACTGAACATCGCACTGATAACCTCTGGTGCCGATGCGAGCACAACGGATTCGCCGGACATGAATATTCTCGACGAGAAAAAAAACAACGCGAGTCTTGTCACAACGACGAAACGACCTCTGCCGGACCGATGTCAAGCAAAAACAGAGAGCGGGCCCTGCAAACACTACATTCACAAATGGACCTTCATCAAGGCCGAAGGAAAATGCAAAACCTTCGTTTATGGCGGCTGCTTGGGGAACGAGAATCGATTCAATTCTCAACTCGAGTGTCTTCATCACTGCATCGGAGGACCCAATTGTAAGTTTGCCATTGAAACGGTTAAAAACACACAACAACAACAAAGACTCTTCGGTTATTCGATTCTGAAAAATATCGCCTATTCAAAATGTAAATTGAAAAAAAAAAATGATTTTCCAACTACGAGAGTTTCGATGTTTCGTAAAATGGCGAACGATTTTTCGCCACTTTTTACGATAAAAAATATTTAAATATTTCCAGTAAAAAAAAAAAATCGAATGGGATTGAAAAGAAAAATTAACAAATTTCGTTCCTTTGCTGATGAATTTTTTTTCAGACACCCTGCCCTCGTACATGGTGACCAAGGGTAGTGTATTTGTGACAACAAGTACAACGACTACGAGCACTCCACCCACGACCACAGCGAGTACACCTCGACCAACGTTTTCACCTCCAGAACCCACGAGGCCACCAGTCCCAAAGCACAAACGTGGAAAGGTGAGAAAAAACGTTTTATCAACAATGTTAACAGCAGGCTACCGTTCTAGGGTTAAATTTGCAGTAACGAAGTTGTTTGACTCTTTGCTTTTCAGGAATTAACTTTCATGGAATCTGGACACGAAAAGACTTTCATGTTCGCTCAGAGCAACACGTTCATCCAGTTGGACGGCAGCGGTATCAAGACTTTTCAATTGAGGTTCCGAAATCCACAGTCACAAAGCATTATGACGAAAAATAGTTTTTTTTCTTCTTATTCGTTGATTGGATGATTAAAAAATAATATTAACGAAGAACGACACGAATTTTTGCAGATTATGCCGAGAGATATCGTTCCAGTTCAGGACGAAATTACCTCACGGTCTTCTCGTCTATCACAGTGTCAAGGATCGACCCGAGAGTCTCGATCCTTACGCTCTGTACGTTATCGTTGAGAAAGGCCAATTGAAAGTTGTTCATGTGTTTGGTAAACGTTCCACGAGTTTGACCGTCGGCGAGGGACTCAATCGGGACGAATGGCACAGCGTTCTTGTCAGAATTGACGTACACGGTGCCAAATTAATCGCCCGGGTTGATGACACCCAAGAGGAAACTACCCTCGAAGTTTTGGAACGCGTTGTCAATTATGGGGTTTCCGAGGAACTTGCGTCCGTCGTGTTGATCGGAGGTAAAAATGAATTTTTCGTTTCTATCCAAAAGCAGCTGCAAAAAACCATTTGCACTATAGTTTTTTTTTCTATCTCGATTGTTAAATTATTAGGAATTTAATATTTAAAGAAAAAAAGTCGTTGGAATTTTTTTCAATTCATCGCCGAAACATCAAAATATAAAAGTTTAAAGTTTCGTATAAAAATTGTCGCTTTTTCGAGGCTTGAGCTCCGAGGAACGCTTACACGGAGTCAAATACATAATCGAGTCTTTCGTCGGCTGTATCCGAGACATGGTACTGAGCTCAGGCAAATCAGCGAGCGATTTGTTACCCATCAGGCCCCTGATAGCGACGAAACACGAGAATGTCAAGGAAGGTTGCATCGACAAGTGAGTTGAAGCTTAATCGTCGCACGTAAAGTTGTTTTCGCTTGAATAAAAATAAGTCGAGTTGCCAATCGATTCAAAACTCTCAACGATCAAGAGATCAGAGACTAGTAATAATGGAAACAGTGGACTGATGGCTCGAGGGATCGAAAAACATTTTCGCAAGTGCATATGTAAAAAGACATTTTTTCGCAGGTGCTGGACCAGAGAAAATCTTTGCTTCGTTGGTAGCCAGTGCGTCAATCATTACAACAGCTTGACTTGCGATTGTTTTGGAACCTATTACGAGGGAGAGAGATGCGATGTTTACAGTGAGCAATAAAATAATCACGTTGATTAAGAAAATTGTTATAAAGTTGATATTTTATAAATCGTTACGGGTCTTTCTGACCCAGACAATTTTAGGGACTCATACCTTGTGAAAGAATCGATGAATTTTGAATTTCTCTAATTTTTCCATGTAAACTGTCTCGTTAGTCAATGAAAATGAATCTCCGTGTAGTCGAAAACGACACCTGGGTCGATATGACCCTATCGCAGTGAGATAACCCGTGTAATCATGTGATAATTCTGCTTTCATTGAAGCTGCAACAATTTTAACTCTGAGAGGCTCGTCATACGTGTCCTTTCGGGTTTACGATTGGAAAGATCGTGTTCATTCCTCTGTTAACCGGATCAGCCTAATGTTCAAGGTGAGAAAAATGTCGTGCAACGTTTGTAACGAGTAATTTAGTGAAATAATGTCTTGAAGAGTTATACAAGAATAAATTGGATGACGGGAGCAGGTTTTCGTGACCTTTTTCATCGTCTCGACGACGCGATTCAACGTGGCATTGTTTTATTTTTTCTCATTTTGTTTTTATTTTATTTTTTTTGTCAACTGCAGACGAGATGGGACGATTCCGTGTTATTTTATGCATCCGGCGAAATTGACGGGACTCCACATTACGTCACAGCCTCGATAATGCAACGAAAAGTTCACGTCGAGCTGGACTTTGGCCACGGGGCAAGGATACAGACCGTCATGGGCGATCATGTTTCCTCCAATCATTGGAGCAACTTGACCATTTTTCACAACGGATCTCTCGTCTACGTCAGCCTCGATTTCGAATCGAAAGTCCTCGAAATTCCCGGCGACAATTACAACATGATCATCGATCCTGAAATTTACATCGGCGGCGGACCCGAACTCCACAAAAAACGAGGCCTCGTCTCTTACAATAATTTTGCTGGCGCCCTCAAGTACGTCTTCTTCAACGACAAATCCATCATTTACGAACTCAAACGGTCCAATCCAATGGTCCACTACATCGGTGTCCTCGAGCCTGAGTATTACGAGGCAGACGTCGATGTCATTCCCATTACTTATCCTTTCGCTGGGAGTCACATCTGGTGGCCCGTCAACACCACCGATTCGCTGCATCTCAATTTTGACTTTAAAAGCTCTAAACCCATCGCCGTCGTCGCCTCTGGCGATGTCAAGAGCGATCAGGGCCTCGGGTATTGGGAGGTACGTCAAATTTTCGCCACCATTCCTTTTCAATTTTCTTATTTCGACATTTTCGACTTTTTCGAATCAGCGATTTATTTTGTCTTTGCAAACTTTGTCATTTGAGTCACTGCAATTTCTTTTCCTTTAGCTTACTCGCGATAGCCATTTTTTCGCGACAACACACTCGAGAGAATAGTTGACAATACTTTCGAGAATTCACAGTCTGTAATTTTTGTTAAAAAAAAAAAAAATACAATCGTTTCTGCACTTGATCAAAATTCACGATAGTACTTTTTAAAATATTCCGCATTTTTCCGAATTTTTAGTCCGATGTCCCGTGGGAAGATGCTTTATTTGGTTTTTCACGAAAATCGGTCATCAATTTTATTCGAAATTTTGTTCATTATAATAAAAAAAAGTACAGATCACCTCGGACAATGTTGGATTTGGAGTATGTTGTTCTATAGTCGATCAGTAACAACTTTTTCCCACAAACTTATAGGCTCACAATTCATTTTGTATGTAAGAAAAAGTGAAAACAAAAATTGAGATTTCATGCATCGACGCCATACAACGTCCGGTTGTATGGCGACGGTGCAAAAACACCTGATGCCCCAAGGCGTTGAGAAATGGGATTCAATCCTACTCTCGATAGCGTTTCATTCGGCTAATAACTGTTTCAACTGTATTTTTAAAGCTTCGCTTGGTCAACGATGAAATTCGGTTCCAACTGATCCCCGCATTATCGGACAACATAACAGTTTCGGCAGCTGTGAAATTTCCACCCTACAACACATCGTGGCACGCTGTCGAGCTGAATTACACAAAGGGTGAACTGAGCATACTCGTCGACTACCGAAACAAGCAGAGCAATCTTTTCGCAATGACGTTCGAGCTGGGTAGCAAGGTCATCATAGGCAGTGGCAAAAGTAACGCAGGACTGATTGGTTGCATGCGAGACATAAAGGTCAATAACGAGGTTATTGAGCCGAGATATGTGATAAACACTGAGAGGATCGTGGGCGAAGTAGCTCTGGACAATTGCCAATTCGTCGATCCATGTAAAAGGCCAAATACGTGTGAACACGGTGGAAAGTGTTCGGTCAAGGAAAACAAAATAAAATGCGACTGCACGGAAACCGGTTACACAGGAAAAAATTGTCATTTTGGTAAATATAAAAAAAAAATACTGTCAGTTCAACGAACTCTGCGAATTCGTTTTACCGCTCTGGCTAACATTGGCAAGTTGACTGGGGCTCAGAGACCCGGTATCGACAAGGAGGATTCAAATGTTGCTGGAAAGTGAATTTAAATAATTTCGAACGGATTTATCGAGAAAACTGACTATAAAAATCAATATTTTTTCAGCGCAGTACAGAAAAACTTGCGAAGAACTCGCTCTGCTCGGTTATACGCAGGACGACGTATACAAAATTGATATCGATGGGAATGGAAGATTCCCACCTGCTCTTGTCAAGTGCGAATTCCAATCGATCGAGGACTCGACGAAAACTATCGTCGAACATAATTTACCCTCCCAGGTCGATGTGAGGTCGATCGGAGAAGAAGATTTCTCCTTCAACATTACGTACCGACAGTTTTCAGCAGAAATGCTTCAGGAATTGATATCTCACTCGCTTTACTGCAGTCAGTACATTAAGTACGATTGTTATCGAGCTCCTTTGGAACTTCATAGCGCTACGTGGTTCTTTGGCTCGAAAAAATCATCCATCGTTGATTACATCGGCAACGTTAATAGAGGCTCGTGTCCTTGTGGCAGTAAGTTTTTTTCTTCACTCGTTTTTTTTTCCATTATTTCTCGCATTTTTAGTTGAAAAAAAAAGAATAGTTTGATCGAGACATTTCGTTTCATGGCAGTGAACAGAACATGCGTTAATCCGGATTTGAGCTGCAATTGCGACGTTTCCGCCGGTAAATGGCTGTCGGATGAAGGCTATTACGAGAGCCCTGATTCTCTTGGCATCACAGGAATGGTTTTTCTCCAACCGAAGGATCTCGTCGAAGATGCTCAAGGAAGAATAACCCTCGGACCCCTCGAATGCGTCGAAACTAGTAAATAAATGTTTTCTCATTAATCTCCATTCGTCCTAAGACTCTGAGGTCGTTAATTGAATGGACAACGTTCTGAGATGAAAATTTTCGTCTTCAAATGCGATTTTTTCTACCCACAAATTTGGTTTTCGTCGAAATCATTCTCTCGCGCGTCAATTCGAGGCTGAAATGGAGATTATTTTCTCAATTACAGACACTCAAAAATACGTGGTGACTTTCACGACGTCACAGTCGTACATCGAAGTCCCAGGCTGGCGGAAAGGCGACATAGCCTTCAGTTTCCGGACGACTGGCGAAAAAGCTATTTTGCTTTATCAGCCACCGATTCGTAGCAATTATCCTTCCTTCATGGTCGCCCTCACTTCCGACTACAAACTAACGTTCAATTTCACTCTCAATACTGGCACTAATCGCGAGCTTGAAGTTAAAAGTCAAAGGAAATTAAACAATGGCGAATGGCAAAAAATTTGGATCGATTACAATGATTATCACGTCAGATTCATGATCAATACCGATTTCCAAATGGTCGATTTGTTGCCGGAAGAAGAATTCGGACCGTTCGAGGGCTCGATGTTCATTGGCGGAGCGACTGCGTGAGTTTTACGAACGTCGATTCTCTTAAAAGAAAAGAAACGCGAAAACTGTCCAATCCGAATGAAATTTTTTCTCCTGACTCTTAAATTTGTTGCAATTCTTTTCAGTGAACATTTGAAAACCTCGACTGTCAGGCAAGGCCTTATCGGCTGTTTCCGAGGCTTGGTCGTCAACGGCGAAATTTTAGATATTCACAGTTACATGTCCGTCCATTTATCTGAAATAATTAAGGATTGCAAACCTTCCTGCCAGCCGAACAAGTGCCAAAATGGTGCACGCTGCGTCGAGCTTTGGAGCAACTTCAAATGCGTTTGCGAAAACAGATGGGCTCATCAGGGGACTTTCTGCGAGACGAGTAAGTCAATAGGAATTAACGCTCGGGTGCATTTACCACGAAATCTTAATCCCGGAGCGAACAATGCAAAAGCAAAGAGTTGTTTGCTTCGTTTTTTGCTCCATTGCCTCACAAAATGAAAATTCCAGTGTGAAAACAATTAAATTACGTTTTTCATAGCGAACAAGTCCCAACGACAAGATTTTTTAAAAAAATCGTTCACCTCGACTTCATTTTCACAGATATAAACAGCAAAGCACTGACGTTCACATCAACTGGCGCCTTTTTGAAGAAAAATTATTTCGGAACGGGCGAAGACGAGGAAAAAATATTGCTGAAAAGCATGCTGGTTCAGAATATTCTCATTAATTTACGAACTTACGACACCCACTCGTTAATTCTCTACGCCAATGACCATCTCAATAATTTTGTTCATCTCTACATCAGCAACGGAACGAGCATCGTTTATCTTTTCAATGCCGGAAATGAAATCAAGAACATTACAGTTCAGCATCCAGGTGCGTGATCGTTGCTTTTCCATAATTCGCTACATCAAGGCTCAGTGCCTTGGTGAACAGTTTACAAATTTCAATAAACTGAGACTCGTTTGAGACTTTTTTTTCGAGACTTTTAGCGAAGTGAGAAACTGATCCGCCGCCTCAATGGCACGAATTTATAGAAATTTCGAGTGTGAATATAATTTCATCGTGGGAAGAGCCTCAACAATTTTTTTCAACACTTTTGACGAAAATTGTTCGAGCTTCGGAAAAAAGCAACACATTCCTGGATCTATGCGATTGTTATCGTTGTATTTTGTGGATTTTTTTGTCGTTTAGGTGTCAACACAGGAATATCAGTGCAAATCGCAATTGTCAGGAGTGAAAAATCTACGACACTTCACGTTAATGAAAATAACGTTACTCTCGACGCGGTCCCTCTGCTTCTCGACTCATATTCCAACAAACCATGGATCAATCCGGAAAAGGAAGTTCTCGCTCCGCAGAGACCTCCAGCTCCACCAACTGACTATTTTCAGGTTTGTAACGATTTTATATAATTGAAAAAAAAAAAACGACAGTTAAGTAATTCATCGGTTAGAATCGTCTCAATGGTTTTTGCCTTGATGTTATTAAAGTTTTGTCAATTTTTTTCAAGTTCCATGAAAATTTCCTTCTCAAAACGAAACGAAAATGGTATTTCAGTTTTTTAAAATTGAAATTGCATGAACGAATGAATTTTAGGTGAATCTCGGTGGATTCGATCCCGACAATCTGTTGCGTGTCGGTACCGAAGGGACTTTGATTCAAGGCTACGTTGGTTGCCTTCGTGGCCTGATGATTGGAGAGTATCTGGTTGATTTGCCGAATTTAGCGAGCGAAGCAAACCACGAAGGTAGTAAAGGCGTATTGCCCAATTGTCAAATGAAGTGCGACGCCGTACCGTGCAAAAATTTGGGCGTCTGCACGGAAGACTTTGGCCGGCAAGAGTCTTACTGCAACTGTGCTCTCACGTCGTATTTCGGGGAACATTGCGCCGATGAGAAAGGTGCCGATTTTGGCGGCGAGAGCGTCTTGCAACGAGACTTTGAATTCGAAGGTCCAATCAATCAGGTCAAAGTTCAATTGGCATTTTCGACCAACGATCTCCGACAAAGAACGAGCGCTCTCTTGTTGTTAACAGCTGAAAACAAGTGAGTCTTTTCCGGTTGTAAAGTTTCTTTGAATTCGTTGCTGCAAGCAAAACTGCGAGTGTTCACAATTTGAAGAAAAAAAAATGCGGAAGCCTCGAAAACGTTTTTCCTTTCGCTGGGAAAATTTGAGCAACGTTTACTCGATACGAGCCAATCTTTTTTTTTCTTTTGCAGAAGAAGTTATTACCTGCTCGTCGCTCTGACATCCGAAGGTCAACTGATATTCGAAGAGGACAGGGAAGGCTCCGCTTATGGCGTTCGTCTCAACGACCGGAATTTCCTCAACGGAGCACGTCACAGCGTTTATTACGTTCGTGACAACAACACCGCCACACTATTGATCGATCGCGAGCCTGTGCAATTATTACCGATTCCGGTTCTGAACATCGGCGACGATGACGATGAGGAGGAAAGTGAATCGTCGGGAGCAACGGAAATCCAACTTGGCGGCATCAACACCAACGGTTCGACGGATCAACGGTTCAGCGCTTACAAAGGATACACCGGATGCCTCAGCAGTAAGTGCTCCTGATGACATTTTTTCGTTTTTGCTTAAATAAATACGCAGACAAAATTTGGACAAGAAATTCAATTTTAAATTAGTTGATAAATTTATAGAAAAAAAAATTAATTCGTTGCAGATGTCGTTGTTTCAATGAACGGAGGTGCTGGCATGAAACCTCTCGAGGAATACATGCTCTTCACGAAAAAAGGCAGTGAGACCGTCAGGGCTACTATGCCAGCTGGAGTTAGAAGTGCACAGTGTTCGGTATTCCACGCTCAACCCAAAGGCCTCGAACCACCACGAAATGACAGCGTGGTACGTTTCAAATTTCCTCCAAACCGTAGTTTCGTCGAAACTGGACTGTGATCCTCTTTGAAAAAAAAAAAACGAATATGCGGAAAATTAATGAAATTTCCACTCTTTTGGATTTTTACAGCAGGGACGCGATCGTGCCTGGGTCGAAGATCCACCGGAAAGAGTTCTCTACAAATCGCTCTACCCGGACGAAACGAAGGAGGAACAAGGAGCCGGAACCTACATCTTTATAGCTCTCTGCTGCGTTTTCGTGGCTGCTGTCGTCGGCTGCACGTACGAGGTGCTTCGGAGCGCAGGCCGCGACCGGAAACGCAGAAGAGCTGCCGCCAGTGGAGGCGCCGGGGGCGGCGGCGGTTCGCCGTCCGGTACTCAGCGATGGCAACAACCTTACTCCGACTCGGTAGCTCCGTCCAGCGGTGCCAAGAGCGTAGGATTCAAGACAATTATCGAAGATGAGAAACGACCCAATGGAACGCACACCAAAACGATCCCGAAGGATTACAAACCTGTACCCAATTCGGAGCACAAGAACGATGCGGTAAACGACAAAAAAGTTGTCGCTAAAGGTGCGTGACTCTCACCAACACATGAAACAAAATATTACGACATTTCAATTTTCGTTATTTTTCATTCTTTTTCATAGAAAATATAGAAATTCACTCGCAGTGTCTTTCTGTGGATACTGAACAAAGTTTTTTGAGCCTGGAATATAGAAACTCTTTGAAAATTTGAACATTCCACAAAATCAAGAAATAATGATTATTGAAATAATTGAGATATTTTTTTCGTTTTTCTTCTGTTTAGCGGACGAAGAAGTCGAGAAAAAGGAGCTGCTAGGGGTAAATACAGGCACCGTCTCTAAACCTGCGAAACCGAATCCATTCGTAAAGATCTTTTTTCACATTTTTTTCTTTTTTCGATCGATCAATGTATACTTAGTTTACTTGGCACCGAGACATTCGCTAGTTGCATCCCCATCGCATATTCTCATGCATTGAAATATTCACGTATCGTAAACGAGAATTATTAGACAAATGAATGAAAGGAAGAGATTTTTTCGCAGAAACGTAGCGATAGAAAGTTTTGTGGGTGCAGGAAGTCTTGTCCAAATGCCGAGTGACTTTGTATACGTAGAGCTTGGAAGCTTCAAGGGTTTGGCTTTTTAAAATATTTACATTTCCGAAACGGTTCCCAATTTAATAAATTTAACCCTTCGAGTCCACAGATCTATGTGCATGTTGGGTCAATCTGACCCAATGCGTTTTCCAAAACGTTGTATTCCGGTAAATATGCGTTTACCGAATTTTTTTTTTCATAAAACGAAAATCAAATGTCGAAACATTCGTCGGAAAATTATTGGGGTCAAAAAGACCCAGTATGTACTCGAAGGGTTAAGGAAAAAGAATGCATGCTTCTGTGAAATTATCGTAACCCCAGAACGGTAACCTTATTTTTTTTTTCATATTTCGGTAACCTGGGGGCATGAATGACCCCAATTTTGAAAAATTCACATCTTCGGTAAAATTCAACAAAAAGGGTTCAACTTGGGCTCATTCTTTTCGATTTTTAATGCAAATCACGCGGGCCTGGGACTATTTTGGTTGGAGTCAAAAAATTAGTCGAAAATTCGGTAAAACGATTTTAAAAAATGGGAGAACGAAGGGAGAGAGAGTTTTCCACCTCAGGTTACCGTTCTAGGGTTAATTATTACGAAACCTTGTGGGAAACGTTGTCAGCATGAATGAGGGATTCTTCAAATGGTTGTTACGGTTCGGTGCACGAAAATATAGATCAACGAGTTGCATTTATAGAAAAAACTCTTTGCTAAACTGCGCACCCCGACTGAGAAATTTTTTTATTTCTCAGTGCTGTCTTGATTAAATAAAAGTAAGAAAATAGTGCCTGATACTGAATTGAGCTCGTTTTCGTTATTAGTCAATGGAGGACCTCACCGAAGAGCCGGAGCTTGAGGAATGCGAAGAACAGGAGGAGGAAGACGAGGAGGAGGATGAGGAGCCTGGCGAAGAAGCGAAAATAACAACTAGCGACAACGATGAAAATACACAAACGTTAAACCTCGACGATACCAACATAATCATAAGGCCAACCCCGGTAAGAAATTCCTTTGGAAGCTTTAAAAACCCTGACAGCGCCTACGGACATTTTTCACGGGGAAAACATATGTTGGAGACTAATTTCTCCATAACCGGTATCAACGAAATTAAAACGAACCAGGTCGCCCGAATCTCCAACGAGATCGAGGCTCGGGGTAACAATAACGATTTCGCAACGACATATGCTACGAGACCAACGAGCCTCGATCTACGGGGCAGTTATCAGCCTATGACCTCGTTCGGTCATGGTAAGAGACCCGAGAGCGTTTACGTCGAAAGAGTTACTGCCAAATTGCTCGATTCTCCACAATAACGAAACTCACCAAACCAAAACAAAAAACGAGAAACAATTTTCCGACTGCATGGAATCAATTTTCCAAAAAAAAAAACCAAAAAATTCGTACAAAAGACTCGGTCCTTCTGATTGAGCACAAATTTTTACAAGCAAACATGAGAAACGTCTCGAATCTCCACGTCTCTACGGACGAGCACTTTCCAAATAACACACTCGGTTCCTTTCTCATCCAATTTTTTTGTTCAGAACGATTTCAACAATATTTCCTTCGAATCGTGTCGTTTTTGCTTCCACCAGCTCGTGAATTTCCCCACAAAGTAAAATGCAATATTCCGTTTACCGAAGTTTTAACTTTTATCGAGCATTTGGCAATGCGAGTGACTTAGCAAATAGTTGGAAAGGCTGACGTACGTTTATGAATCACATCGATGTATAATATACAACAGTTATTTTGGCACAACGTCGTGTAGTATTATGAGAAAGTTCAAAACAAGCCTATCGTAATAATCATTAGCAATGTTATTATTATTATTATTATTATTAATTATATTATTGTTAGTGTAATTATTATAATAATTGAGCCTCCGTGGTCACCAGGGGTCAAAATTCCCGCAAGCTCAACATTGAGCTATAATTACTAAAAGTCATTGGCGCCTGAGACGGTTGCCTTCGTCTGCAACGTTTCTTTTTGATGCGCAAAAAAAAATATTTTGTTTTTTACGCATTGTCTCCTTGATAATTTTTTTCCGCTATTCTGAAAATTGGATAAAAATTTCTTGGCATGATATTTTCGTTCTGAAAGGTTCGAACTAATGTCCTGAATTTTTATGTGTCGTTTGGAACGACACTGGCAACGCGGCAAGCGATATGAAACATTGCTGGGGTCATTGCGACCCCGTATGGCCACGGAGGGTTAATGACACTGAAGTTTGTAACGTTGGGGTCCAACGGAAAATAGATTTTCATCGTTTGTTAAATTTCAGAAACAATTTGCGTATCAATTTTTTGTTTGAATCCTGAAAAAAGATTGTTTGCTTGTCTGGAAGAAAAAACAGAATTTCGTTGCATTCCAACGATGGAAACTTCAAGATCGTTTATTATTACCATAAGTTGATAAACGGAGTGAATATTTAATTGAGTCGAATTTCCTCGCTCACGGTGATCACAGCTTCACGTTTTCTTTTGAGTTGGCAACTATCGTTTTTGTTTGTTTTGTTTTTCGAACGAATCGAGATTCAAGGAAATAACGATGTGCCGTGGCTTTATTGGTGGCGAGCGTCATTAATTTACGTGCATCACGCATAATATCACTCACTCTCACACGCAGCTCAATCAAATTCCATAATCCTACGTCAAGCGAAACGATTGATTCGAGTGGACGTTTCTTTTTTTTTTATCATTTCGGGAAAATAAGGACAACGAAAAGGGAACGGGAAATCTGGCTGTTTGAATTGGTTACAGAGGATTTGTTCACTCGTGTAGATAAAAATGTACTTCCAGATTAAAAATTGGTCTAGGACGAGTATCGAGGAGAATGTCATACCGTTAAACTCCATTTCGAAACCGGATGAAACACACGGGACCATACAACTTTAGAGGTACCATGTCCTCGACGCTTGTGTGCACGACAATAATTCCGACGAATTATCTTTTCATTGAATGACCAAATTTATAGTTTTAGGATTAATCTATCGAACGAGATTCCATGAAAATGCCTTCAACTGCTTTCGATTTACGCTAAACTACCACGTCATGTTGGAATAATATACAAAGCATTACCAAACTGACTCCCGGGCCTATAAATCGTCGTGCCTTTGTCGTACTTAAAAATTAATTATTCCAATCCATACAGTCGACCGTACGAGTCGAAAACTTTTTTCCTGCTGTTACGGAAATTCGATTAATTTTAGGAAATCAAAAAATCGTTCCTAGCCCATTTGGTCAACTTCCGGAAATTGATTGTTCGATGGGGAAAATAAAGACTTTGAAAAAATGGCATAAATTCGGTGGTAACGAAATAAATTTTTTTTCTTCAATACGAAGTTATTCGAAACTCTGCTCCAATGAACCATGAAAATGCAAAAAGTACAAATGCGAATCTATAAAAAACTGGAGGATGGAATATTTTTGTTAAAGTTACAAAAACCCTGGAGTCTGTATGGGCGATGAGAATAATGAGAGTCAGAGAATCTAATCGTTGTTTAATAATCTCTGTGAAGCAATAGAGGAAAAATAATAAAAACAGGAAATACGTCCTGTAGAGAATAAGGACTGTTGCGAGCCAAATACTATTTTATAGCATGTTATAAATCCGTCAAATGAATAAGAATGCGAAAATATACGAGTTTAATATCGTAACGTCTGTCTCCTTGGTCACATTTTTTGTTTAATCGCTCAATAAACAAATAAAACTTGTACGACGTTCATTTCATTGCATGTTACGCTTTGGGCTGCAGTGCTGAACGTTATGATACGAAAACCATCATTCATCATCTGCTTCTTATGACAATTTTCGTTTCCAACGTTTTAACATCGCTCAGTGTTTCATCGATTTCGTCGAAAATTTCGTTTTTCTGTTTCTCTCTCTCCTCTCCCTCTCTTTCTTTGTCGATATTCTTTAAAATGTTCTACCACGCTACATTAATCATCCATTGTTATATGCGACTGCGGAAGTCGATGCGCGAGAATGCCGAAGTAAGTGAGAGCTTGAATAATTCGTACTAACAAAGACCAATTTCTAAGACAAGAAATTGAACATTTTTCGACCGAGAGCGACTAACAGTTTTTTGCTTGGATTTAAAACGGATATGTTCGAAGATTTCGGGGTTTTTTTATTTACTCAGTTATTCGTGTTTGTTACTCAGGGTGCGCCGAATGGACATGGAACGACAACGGGAACACAACGAGATTCGCCCGGTAAGATTCCGATCAAACTTTATCTTTTTTTTTATTCATTTTATCGACGATTTTTGCCATTTTCTTGTTTCTCGTAATCAAACTCGAGACAGGCACGTCAGTGCTGTTTTTTCTTTCTTTTTTAACTAGTTTTGCGATCTTGGACGACCTCCGATTGAATTTCTAACGTTTCGTGTGTGTGTTCGGGTTTTTTGTCTGCAGAACGGGCGAAAATGAAGATTCTCACGATATCACCAATATTTCTTGCGGACGACAAGAGAACTTACGACAATCCTTTGAGTTATCTGGGTGGCCCGAGACTGCAGCCGAAAAACCGCACCTCCATCGAGTCGGTTCTCTCGCTGGATTAAAAGTCAAGTTGCGCTTAACCTGATGTGTATTTGCGGGGAAAAAATCTCAGTCTCATATATATAAACCCTAGTCAACCAACAACAGGTCGTCCGGACACTCGAAACACTATAGAAATCATGTTTTACCTTTCCCGCCATTTTGTCCTCCTCTAAACTCTCAGTTTGACTTGTACGCGCGAACCCACCAGATCTACGCTGTTTTGTTTTCCTCTACGATACACTGGAGCATGAGAAGTTGAGGGCACATGTATTTTTCACAATTGGCGTGTGAAAACCGTAAGAGTATGCGTGCCCGTTACTATTGTGATTATTTTATGTTCGTGAGATTTATCAACGGTATTGTGTATCCCCGTATCCCCCCCCCTCCCCTCTTCCCGTCGCCCCAACCCAATTATTGTCATTTTTAATCGACTATGACACTGCCGTTTACTTTTGAATTTAGTAATCGGGCTCGATCGTTGTACATTTTAGAAAAAGAGATTTTAGACATATGAATAATTGATGAATAAATGAACTTAGTTTAGCCTTCTGTACCTACAATGTTTCTCGTTTTATTTGCAATCACCTGGAAGTGCGAGAGTGTCGAATCGACGAATTTTCATAACAGCCAATGTCAACAACGCGCGTTTAATATGTGTCTGTGTTTGTCTCATCCCCGAGAGAGATTGGACAAAGCACGAACATTTATTTGTATACATCGCAAGAAACGTTTTCGAGGGAATTGATTCTTCAGTTTTGGAATAAAGTAAATGTGAATTTTGTTGTTTCTTCGACAATTGAAGTTTATTATGGCATCATTGTCAAGGTCAAGGTGTCATTGGGAACACTTACTCGCACGATTGACGATGGTATCTTTTCCTTCGATGTACCTATTGTTTATCCCCCGCGGTGTCCATTTTTTGCTTCATATTTCGCTACAGTCCGCGGTACAGTTCGGTTCTCAACAATTTACTAATAACGGTAGAATGGTACGAAAAAAACTGTCGCGTCGAGGCTGAACAACAAACGCGCGAAAGAGAATCGCGAAACGCGATTGGAAGTTGAGTCGAGCGTTGAGCACCGCTGAAGCCATAACAACGAAAATGGCGGCCGACAAGTGACGCACAACGAACCGAGGACGTGAGCGTGTACGAGCATGTTTACTAATAATCGCGCCTAGAGATTCGACTAAAGTTTAGTCGCTGTTCACTCAAATTTAACGGTTAGACATGGCCCACGCAAGAATCGAAGATTCCGATAGATCGGAAGCAAATCTTAAGGATCAAGAAATAGATTCTGACGAACGAGACGGTAAATACATCATTTACTTATTTTTACATTGCACATCGTTTTACAAACTTTTCACAAATTTGTGTTTCAAATTTCGAATAAATGATCGTTACATATTTCCCAACATTCCGATACTTTTCAATGCACACAAAATTTATTTATCATTCATTCGTGTTTGTGAGACTCGGATCGTGACACAGTTTCGAATAAATTTTCATTTTCGTCCTAATTACGAAATAAGTGTTTTGAGAAACGTGACAATATTGATTCTCACATGCCTCGAAATCCATAACATTTTTTCGTCATTTCTTTCTCAAAGGAAAACAAACTGTGTCCCAGGAAAAATTCCTTCAAAGAATGCTCGTCCTTTAGTGTTTGTCATTACGAGGAAGTATTTTTGTGGAACCTAAAAACAAAATCCACCAAAACCAATCGTTTTTTTTTTATTTCTCGTTGATGAAAGTGATTCTTTTCTTTATTAGGTTCTCTGTTGACACTGGAATGCGCAGTTTGTCTTCAGCAATGTATTCACCCGGCTCGGCTGCCGTGCAGCCACATTTTTTGTTACCTCTGTGTGAAAGGCGTAGCGAACCAAAGCAAGAGATGTCCGATGTGCCGGCAGGAAATACCCGCGGATTTTGTAGAGCATCCGTTGCTTGTGGAAGTTGAAGACGATGCCAAGCCCGTGGTGGTTGAGGAGGAGTACCAATGGTTCTACGAAGGACGCAACGGTAATGATATTTCAACGTTTGAAATTCGATAAATAAAGAAAAAGCGGTAAAATATCTTTCCTCGTACTTCGCCAAACTGAGTTGGGCAGTTATTCGATAATCGAAAGGATAAAGTCGTGAATTTATTAATTTGTTGTCAAAGAATCAAAGTAACATTGGGTTAAAAAGAAATTCCATTCTATTTCATGGACCGGAGCTGTGTTTTTCAAAATTGCTCAACTTTTTTGGCCAAAGAGTTGTTTTTGAATGAAAATGTAAAAAAAGGAGAGTACTGGATGGAATTTTGATTGAGCCCTCGTCCCTCAGGTTGGTGGAAGTATGATCAAAGGACCAGCGAGGACTTGGAGGCGACATTCAAATTGGGGAATTCCTCGTTTGATATTTTAATTTGCGGGGAACTCTACGTCATTGACTTTAAGGAGAATGTACAATACAGAAAAACTCAGCCTCGGTTTAAACGTAATATTAAACGAGACGTTAAAGATGCTCCGTGCAAAGGAGTCGCGGGCGTGAAGTGAAGTTCCCGGGGGCCTTACGACTCTCTCTCTCTCTTGGGCCATAGATGTACTTTGAAACGCGATTTTTCGTGACTGTTAGATTACAAACGGTGGTACAAATTTGATCGAACGCTCGAACGATCTAAAGAATTATTAAGCGAAAGATTTAAATAAAACATTTGCAGATGCAGAAAACGACTCGATTTTTTAAATCGCCATTCCTTAATTATTCTTTGCTCAACAAAATGGATTATTTATCACGTAAGTGATTATGGGTTCGACAGGCTGGTGGCAATACGACCAACGAACCAGCCACGAACTCGAGACTGCCTACAAAACGGGAAAACGAACTTGCGAACTTCTCATTGCTGGCTTTCTCTACATCGCTGATTTTGGATCCATGCTACAACTTCGAAGAAACGATCCGTCCAGACATCGTAGGATTAAAAGGGACTTGTACAACGTTCCAAAGAAAGGGGTCGCCGGGCTCAGGCTCAATTCCCAACAACAGCAAGACGAGGAGATTCAAATTGTTAGAGAGATTCGAGGAGCTGAGAGACCCGCTAGTCCAGCCAGCGATACTTTGGGTATGCATAGAAAATTGCTAAATATTTTTATTTCCACGATAGGAAAGTTGTTGATTCGTTGAACGAAATGTAAAGGTACCGGGGATGGAACAAACACGCCAGTGCCGCCGAGCAACACGCCGCAAACGCCAGCCGGTGGAAATACGAGCGGAGATGCGACACCGCTGAGAGACAGAGACGATCCGCGATCAGACTCACTCCATCAGGTTTTAGAGCAAATGCGTTCATTGGTATTAACAGATGAGGTTCTAAGAGACTCGCACTTTGCTCTAAATAGCGATAACGAGGCTGACGAGAACATCGATGATCGATCATTTTCAGATAATCGAAATATTACTCTGGAACCCTAACACGACGTACTCATCGGGCGAGGAAGGTGGTTAAGAGATTAATATGGAGATATACTCTGCGAAATAATCTGGAAACTCTATAATAATAACCGGATGTTTGTTGATCTTGAAGTTTTCGAAACGACAAGAAAAGCCACATCTCGTATAATCTCGATGGATCGTCGTCGTCGTTCCATTTCCTTTCGTTTTCGTCAAGTCAATTTCTCAAATTTGCGATCATTTTTACGCATTCGTTATTTTTCATGCGAATTTTTCTATAGCGGACATTTTCCATTGTCGTTACGTCTTCTTTTCATACGTCGATGAATATTTGCTGAGCAATTCAACGGAAAGAACCCTCAGAGAGACCCGACGAGTCGAACTTGATTATATTTTTCTCAAGTCTTCATTTTTTCGTTAAGGGAGTGCATTCATTTTTATAGACATTCGAAGTGGTCAGCGTGTCTCAAAGACGCCGCATTGCTGAATAATTCAATGGCAAAAACCCTCGGAGAGTACCGATGAGTACAACTTAATTATATTTATCTCAATCCTTCATTTTTTCACTTCGTTAACCGAGTGCATCCGTTTTCAAAAATATTGATTGAAATATTGGACGTATCTCGATGATACTGCAAGTGCAATCAACGGAACAATGTACAAGTACAACGGAGTCTTTTCATCGCGAGAGCATAAAACTCGCGCTTTCGCAAACAACAAAATCTAGTTCAAAGTAGTATTATTATTAGAGTTATTACGAAAAAGTATTTGATCTGAAATTTATTCTGTATTACTCAATAATAAAAAGCCTAGTTATTATCATCGAGCGAATTTTTCGAATTTCGAATTATCGAAAGCAAGTTTTCGACACCGTTTGACCGACCGGAGTAAAGAAAAGGGGAAAACCCACGCGGGCAAGTGGCAAAATGGCCACAAACATTTTTATTTCGATGGGAGACTCGTGGGTGTGGGAAAAATTCATTATTTGTCAAATTTCGATATTTGCGATCTCAGAGTCATGGGCTCCATTTCGTTACGTACTATTTACTTCGTTATTATAAAATGGAAAGAATTGTGTGAGGTCATATTCGTGGTGAACATTGAATAATGAAACTCTATGAAAAGGAAAATTCGTTGAACGAAAAGAAAAAAAAGAGCTACTTTTCTTACAAATCAATTTTTCAAAGTGTTTTTTATCATTTAATGAGCATCCGGTAAGTACCGAAACTTTTACGTGATTTTTTGAGTCAATTGGCTAATTTCTGTGTTGAGAACGTTTTGAGAAACATTGTCGTTTCTCGTACAGAGATTTGAGCCGTATCTTGATGTCGTGGCTGAAAAAACATTAACTTATCCTTGAATACTCGAGAAGTTTACTTTCTGGAGTGTTGAGATAAAAGAAAAAACGTTATGATTTTTAAAAATGTTGGTCATGATTGATGAATAATGATAAATTGGCGAAGCCGCGCAGCGGGAACTTCGAGACTCGAATATTCCCGCTAAAAACATGTACAGAACGTATAAAAAGTATTTCATTATTTTTATATATAGAATTTTCACATGCCTCTAGCGACCGCATTTCTCGAGTGTTTCCCCTTTTGCCCCTTCGCGCCGAATATAAACATGCATCTCGTATAACAGAGAGAGCTTTCGAATTCTTTCGCTTTCTCTCCAAATAATAAACAAAGTCGAGAGGGGTTTACTAGGAAGTCGACTGCTTCTTTGTTTTCGTCATTTTCGATCGCGAAGACCTTTGCGTTGTAACAAAGAAAAACCGAAGGAAGAGAGCTGCTAGTACGGTAATATTTGAAGAAAAGGAAGCAAAACGTGTAGTTATTTGGACGCCTTGAAATCATTTTGATCGAGAAACACGTAACAATTTACACGCGAATTATACGCGTGCGTGGGCATTGCGCGGTTGCGGCAAGTTAGTGTAAAATTACGCCGGTAGGTGAGCAGCAAAGGCTCGCGGTTTTCGCGTTGCTTTCGAAGACTGCGATTTGCGATTGCGATCGCATTCAGTCGTTTTAGGACGTTTGAAGAACACGTATCTCTGTGCGCAAACACTTTTCCACAGAAGAGGCAAAAAAACAAAGAGCATCGAGGGCGAGTTGGGAGGCAAAGATAACGGGGCGCGCGAGAGTCTCGCGTGGCGAGAATCAAGGAACGAAGCAATATTGTTGATTCCTGTCCGACGTTTTATCGTCGTTTTTCCACGAAAATGACGAATCCTCTTGTCGCGAATCCGGAAGTACTTAATTTATACGTTACGCACATGGATGCGGACGGGCCATTGTTGAGGCTATGGGCACAAATAAACGCCGACGAAGCTCGCAACATTGAGATATTAATGCACGGCCTAGCTTCTCAATTTGACAATGGACTCGGACTCCCCACACCTCCCTCAAGAAATATTTGGACCAACAACTTTTGTTGTGCGGTTTTCGAGAACACTTACTATCGCGCTAAAATCTGTTCGCCCCATTCGAGCGGCGGTTACGTCGTACAATTCATCGATTACGGCAACACCGAAATCTTGCAACCCACCGATATTCGCCTCCTCGAAGGATTAGCTGGAACCACCGAACTTCTTACCATTCCACCACTTGCCTTGGAATTCATCGTCGCCGATGTTCTTCCTAGGAATGGTGTTTGGGAATCACACATACTCCTCAAGATCCTTGACAACATACGCTACAAAGAATCACCTGGTAGAGTCGTCAGCACCATCGCCAGATATCCAGCCATACAAATGCTTCACGGCGACCGCAATCTCACTGACATTCTTGTCGAACAGAATTTTGCCGTCCGAGCAACTCTCGATGAAATGCTGAGGTAAGTAATTAACCGTTTATAACAATTACCGTCTTGTTTTCGTTTTTTTTCGAGAATTGCATAATTTTTCGATCAAATACCATTTAACAAAGGAATTTGCATTAAAAAATACGCCGTTGGCATAGTTGGAAATCTTTTCAAATTTCTGTTCCTAAAAACTAAAATATTAGAGCAAAACTGGGTAACGAGCGTCGTTAGGCCATGGGTAAACATCGACCGATCATTGTGACCAAAAAATAATGGCGGGTTTGGACGATTTGCAGGCTCTACACATGCGGACAGACGATGAACCACCAACAGCCTTTGGTTCAATTGCCGAGAGTCGTGATGCCGACGCGCACGCAGGCGCGCCAGCTTTTGAATCCGGACAATCCTCTAAGGAAATATCCGTTGGTGCCGACGATGGTTCCTCTGCGTGTGCCGCGAGGTACGGCTTACCCGGAAGTTTGGCATCCACAAGGTGGTCCTATGGTGCCAGGGCAAAAGATGCAAGTGTCCCATCAGAACGACGAGCCCGGTGTGTTTAGGTCGAGAATTTTGGAGATCGGCGAAAAGTACGAGGTGACTGTGTCTTACGTGGAAGACGGTCCACTCATGTTCTCCGTTCAGGTGAACAGCACGGCGGAAGAGCTTAAGAATTTGATGCACCACATAAATCACACGCATCCGCCTCAGCCGCTCAACGAACCGCCAGTCATTGGTTCCGTTTGTCTCGGACGTTACAGCGCGGACAAATCTCTTTTACGAGCAGTTGTGATGCAGGTTCGCGAGCACGATTGCAAGCTCCATTACGTCGATTTTGGACACGGAGAAATTTTACCGTACACCGACATATTTAAACTGCCGCGGCAGTACATAAACCCACGAATCCTGTCGATAAGATTCACGATGAGTAACGTCAGTGAGCTGCGAGTGACGGACGAGATGAAAGAATACTTCAAGCGCTACGTCGTTGGAAAAACTTTCGTTCTCCATGTCCGACCTTCCGACGGACCACCGCTCATTCAATACGGTGACCTTTACGACAACGGCCGCAACGTCAAGGACATTTTACGATCTATGTTCGGTGACAACCTACACGCGTGGCTGCCGCCGCGGAAATTGCAACCGGAATCGAGAGAAATCGTCCAAGTCCTCTCCATGGATTCCTCTATTATTTTCATTCAACTCGACAGTGACACGGAATTGTTGGAAAAACTCGTTGCTCTCATTCAAAAATACGTATCCAACGCTCCGGCCGTTCAGCCGAACAAACTCGTTGAAGGTTTACATTGCATCGCTTTTTCGAATAAAAAATCTCAATGGTAAGCCAACTCCGACAATTATTTCAATAGGATTTTCGAGCCTTTGCGCAATTCATATTTTTGAATCCGGAAATCTAAAGTAGATTCTGTTTTATGTTTTGTTTTTCAAACGGAAACTGGTGGATGAAAAATGATGCAAATTAAAAAAAAAATAATATCCAAATTATTTCAATTCCATGAAAATTACAGGCAGCGAGCGGAAGTGAAAAGTATAGCGGAAAAATCAGTGACGGTGTACCACGTGGATTATGGCTACGAGGAAACGATACCTCTGGCATATATTAAGGCTGTGACCGACCCGAATCTCATGAAACTTCGTGCTCAAGCTATTCGCTGCTTCTTGAACGATTACGATACGGAAATAACCAGCAAAGAGCTCCATGACAGTCTAAAAGAAGAAATAACGTTGAGCAACGTTGCAATGATCGTTAACAAAGTTACGCCGGCCGGTCCTATCGTTGACCTGTACGATGCCAACATTGATCCTCTCGTCAACATTATCCATCGATTGAAAAGACTAAGCACAGCGAATGGCAATGTCCAGTCGAGATTGGATTCTTACAACGAGAAAAGCACAAATTCCTTGCATTCCAGTAACAACCGAAGGTAAATTTCTTCATTTTAATTTCCTTTTCGTTTCTTTACAATTTCGTAATTATGAATACGTTGAAAATATACAGGTCCAACGTTAAAAAGCAATCTCCCGTGGGCCAACAACAAAAATCTAAATCTCAAAACGTAAACCCTGCACGGTAAAGTTTCGTACAATACGTTAAATGTCGCAATTTTATTCCATCACAGCATACAAATGAAAAATGTACCAAGCACCGCTTACTCGCTTTCGGTTGGAGGATTAAATCACTAACAATATGAAAAGTTTCGTTCGTCCATCGACGTTTATCAGCGATAATCGTTTCGTCGGGAGAGCGAACAAACATTGTCACGCCACTGAACTTTGCAACGTTGGATCCAACGAAAAACGATTTTTTATTCATTGTTTGTTCAATTTCAAGAACCATGACAATTCTCCTATCGATTTTGCGTTTGGATCTCGAAAAAAAATCGTTTTATTGTGGTGACCAAATGTTGGATAAGAATTTTGTCGGCTGCTCGAGAAAAAACGGAATTTCGTTGCAATACAACGATGCAAACTTCAACATAGTATGTCCACGTATTTTGGAACTAATAGTTTATTTTTTCAGCTTACCATGTCCGAGTCTTGGCGATATTTTCTTTTTATATCTTTGTCATGACGTCAAGGACGAATTACACAAATATTTGCTCCGTTCCTGCGAGTTGATTAACATTAATCGAACCTTTCTTTTTCGTCCTTGTGGGGAATGAGATTTTTCTAGATATTCTGAAATTTTCTCAATAATCGTTGTCAAAAAGCATGTGTAATTCGTTCTACGTGAGAACGGAGGCTGCGCCTTTCTTTTTAATTAAAAAATTCTTTAATTACGCAATATAATTCTGAAGCTTGGTGGAAGGAGCATTTTTCGACACTAATATTTTTTGTAGTGTTTCTGATCGTCAGAGACCGTCACTCGCTTTATCAATTGATTCAACTCTTCGAGCCAAACGTTTGTTCTTACCGGAAATTGGAAATTCGCTCTGGATCTTTTTTTTCAATGAATATGCGAAAGAATTTGAAAAAATCTTTCGTTTTGGGTTTTTGCATTATTGGAGTATTAACCGGCATTTGTGGGTCGAATGGTAAACGGAATAATTACATAAAGTATGGCTCGGGGTGTTGACATTCAGAAATATCGAGAAATAAGCTTCAAAGTCAATCGAGAAACTGTTTACGTTTAAAAAAGTAAACAATTTGATTGAAATTGAGTTTTGACAGCCGTTGGGACTTTTCTGCGTTAATAAACCTGGACAAGGTGTTTTTTCTCATTAATCAATAGTTGAATGAACTCGTATAGAAAAATTGAACGCTTCCCGACTTTTTCAGTGACAACCAAAGTAACAAATGGAACAATCCTCCGCGTACGGAGCGTCCAGAAATAATTTCCGACTCGAACAGTTCGGCCGAGAGAGGAAAATCGAATAATTGGAAAAACGAAAACAACGAGCCGAGACGATACGAAAGCCGCGATAATCGTTATCAGAATCGTGAGAAGGAATGGTCACCGAATTCGGGAGCGAACGATAGATTTCCGCGCAGCGACGGAAAAAACGATCGTCCGAGTAGAGAAGGACCGCGATACGATAGAAACGAGAGATTCGAGCGTGCGGCTGATCCGAACGGGAATATACGTGGAGGAAGGACAGAGAATCGCGATCGTGGTGGTCGCGGTAGTTTTGGGAACTCCCGTTATCCCGCAAATAGTTCGAGGAACGAGCGGATCGGTAGCGTCGAAAAAACTTGGAGCGACAAAGACTCCGATACCTCATCGAAGGGCAGCGGACGTAGTGGACGACGAGGGGGAGGAGCACGCGGAGGAGGTAACAGAGGACGAAGAGATGGAGGCAGAACGCCAAACTCCCGAGAAAGCGACGGTGATAGCGATCGCGGGACTTTTAGAAGCGCGAGAATGAATGGTGCTTCATCGAGAATTCGCGACAACAAACGAGACTTTGGCACTCCGAACGAGGTAATCCAATGTCTTTTTGACCCTAAAATTGCCGGATTTAAAATCCCGCGCCCTTTCTCCCTCCGTTTTCCCGTTGTTCTTATCGATTCACCGCATTTTCGACTAACTTTTTTACTCCAAGCGAAATCGCCCCAGGCTCACGCGATCCTGCTTGAAAAAAACAAAAAGAATGAGCCCGAGTCGACCTTTTTCGTTTAATTTTACCGGAGATATGAATTTTTCAAAATTACGTCATTCATGACCGCAGGTTAGCGGAATAGCAAAATAAAAAAAAAGGATACCGTTCCGGGGTTAAATTTTACTTTCGTTTATTTTTAAGCAAAATTGTTTTCTAGTGAATCTCGACGAATATGAAAAATTAGAAACAATTGCTCAGTAAAACGATCGCAATGATTGCAGAATCGACAAATCGATACCTGGACGAACAAGACTCCACCGAAGCCGCAAACGATAAGTATACCATCGCCAAACATTACGGTTGGAGCTGTGAAGAATTGCGAAGTAGTTTACATGAAAGATCCCGGGGATTTCCACGTCCAGCTGTGTCCCGACAACCTCGAGTTTGATCCGATAATAGCAAAGATCGAAGCAACCTACGAGAACGGTGGAAAAATAGTCGAGAGGTCGAGGATCAAAGCAGGTTTGGAATGCGTTGCGCAATACTCTGAGGATTCGAAATGGTATCGTGCGAGGATCCAATCCGTTGAGACGAACGGAGCTACGGTCTATTTTGTCGATTACGGCAACATCGAGACCGTCGAATTCGGCAAGATCAAGGAGCTCGACGCGGATTGCGCGAAATTATCGGCTCAAGCGATCGCTTGCAAATTACTCGCGGCCAACAGAACGACTTGGGATACCAACGACATTGACAAGTTCACTGATCGCACCAGCAAGCCGCTGCTCGAGGCTGAATTCGTCGCAAACGACAATAACGTCTTCGAGGTTCTGCTGCGCGAAGTTATCGATGACAAACCTTCCGCAAATTATATTAACGAAGAATTCAGCGATGGAGCTGATCTCGCACAAGCCAAAAACAATGCGCGCTCCAAAGGACGCCCCCGACAAGGAACAAACCTTCAACAACCCACCGATTATGCTCCACTCGATGATAAATGGCCTGTCGAGAGTTTGGCTCCTGGTACCAAGGACAATATCATCATCACGTGTTTCCTCAATCCGGACACTTTCTACTGCCAAACTCTCGCTGGAAACGATCAATTCAGGGCCATGATGCTTGACATACAAAAAGTTTACGCTTCCAGACAACCGGTCAAGGAAGCTCTCCAGGTAAATTGACTCCAAATCCATTCCATGCGCTCATCGCCGCAGTCTTTGTTCGTAGAATTGCCCAAAAGTTGAAAAAAGTCGATGAAAATATCGAGATTTTTTTTTTCACTTCATTGGGCGGTGATATAATTTGATAAAAATAAATGTTGCAGGTTGGCTCAGCGGTGATGGCCGTCTACTCGGACGACGGAGCACTCTACCGCGCAGAGATCCTGGAGCTGAATAAAGCTCGTGGTAACATAGTCCGTTACGTCGACTTTGGAAACACGGCGATGGTCGAGCAACGACAAACTTATCGGGTGGAGAAAAAATACATGAAGATTCCGAAACAAGCAGCTAAATGTTCCCTGAAAAATATCGTTCCTGCAAACGGCACGAATTGGGCTAAATCGAACAAGCAAGAGATCGAAAAATGTTTCCAAGCTGAAACGATCGAGTGCACTTTCCACGAACAAAAGGATGGAAAGTATTTGGTTTCCTTGAAAACCGAAGATGTTGACATTGCAGGATTGCTCGTTGAGAAATCGCTCGCCTCGTTCGCTGTTTCGGCTCACGTTAATGTCGAAAAACATGGTAATTACGGAGTTTGAATATTATTTTTTCGTCCATTCATTTCAAGTCTTGAGTTTGTACTTCCCAAGTCTCGATAATTACTTGACAACATGTGAAAAAAACTCATTTTTCATTTTTTTCTCGAAGAAGTTGAAACGATGGAAAAGCAGCCAATAATAGAAGATCTTCCTCGATTCGACATAAGTCTCCTCGCTGGACAAGCGCTGCGCGTCAAAGTTTCGAACGTGGCGAGCGCGACCAAGTTCCACATCCAGTTGCCCAGCGCGACCGCAACCGAAAAAGCAATTCACGCTTACATGGCTCAACGTAATCCAGAGGTAAGCCTAATGAATGTCGATTGTTGGTTGAATGTGCTCGTCATGTGTGTCATTTTCAAATTTCAACTAAACGCAAATTTTCTCTTAAAAAAAAATAAAAAAATTATTGGGTCGCATGTTGTCCCACTGAGTTCCATCCGTGCAGTCGATTTGAATGTAAACCTTCGCTGATAATTCCGTTTACTAATAAATTCGACAGTCTCCATTCGATTCTAATTGCGATGTTCGAGTTTCACCTTCTGCTGACCTTCCAAACCGACAGCCGCCTTAACGAGATGTTTTTCGCATCTACAATTTTCTTAACTTTCAAAATCGTTTATTTATTCTCAAGACTCTGTGTTCAGCTCTAAAAAAATGAATTTTAACCCTAGAACGGTAACCTGGGGCCAAAAACGACCCAAGGCGATTTACAGCATTTTCAACTAATTTTTTGACTTCAAGCAAAATCGCCCCAGGCTCACGTGATCCTGCATCAAAAAACGAAAAGAATGAGCCCAAACTGAACCCTTTACCGTTCTAGGGTTAAAGAATTCGTTGCATCCCGATCATCCGAACTTCTTCACTAATTTTTGTCTCGTTAATCCTCGAAGTAACGTTTCATCGCACGATGTATGGTATTAATTGATTAATCATGTACTACTGTTTTCCCGTCGATCAACCTCCTTACTCAATTCTACTCGTTATTGTGGAATGTGCCAGTTTCGATAATATTCTTACAAACGTGTCAATTAAAGAAAAACAACAACATTTAACCTGTTGGCAAACTAATCCCTTCACTAATAAAAGATTAACATTATTCTTAGACGCAAATTATAACGTTTTTGATTTTGAGCATGATGCTTTAATAAATAAAAGCAAATATTGAAACTTTCTTAAGATTTTCCAAGCAGATTCGTCACGTGGATTCTATAACCATTCGAGTTTCCGTTGGAAAAATCTAGTTGTTTATTACTCATGTGTGAAATTTAAAAAACGAGGTACTATCGTTTGTGCTGTTAATGAGGAGTTGGTAATTCTCTTGGGATGGTGTCCGTTCTGTTTTGAACTAGCTCGAATATTGACTCTGTATCGTTGACAATTTTTGTATGCTTTCGTGGCATCCGAAGGATCTTTTTCCTCGATTCCGAATGAAGAATGAATTCTCGAAAATGTGGGGAACGGCATTGGAAAAATTTCTTTTTTTTTTTGTTACGGACTTTTTTTAAATCTCAAATTTGATAAAATCCTAACCGCTGGTTGAATAAAGTTTGTTTGCAATCGTTCGGAATTCATGTTCGTTGATAAGAGATCGAGGAATGCTGAGAAAGTTACGAAAAAAATGTCTCCATGTTGTCGTCGAAGTCTCTCGTGGAAGTTTTCAGCAAATAAACATTGAGGATGGTCATTATTGTGGTGAGAGTAAAAAGTGAAAAGATATAAAAAGAAGGACTAAGGATTAGTATGCCAATGTCAGGTGATGCCAAGACTTTCGTGCCATGAGGTGTGTCTCGGCGCGGGTTGTCTCGTTCAAACGGACGAGGGATGGAGACGTGCCGTAGTCGTAAACTGCTCGCGTACTACGGGATTTGACGTGAGGCTCATTGATACAGGAGCTAATGACGAGATACCTCTGAATTGCGTGAGTTTTAGCCACAGGAAGGTTGTTGCCTAAATGCAAAAATTTCACCCAATAATCAATCGGTTACTTGCAATTCCGCATTTTTTTGCGACTGCAAAGTAAAACGACTAATACCATACATTCTGCGATCCACTAACGTGCGATAAAGCAAATCATAACACATTATTTTCTCTAATTCGAAAAAGGCATTTGGGAGTAAGTTCGGTAGCTGGCTGTTTGGCTTTTGATCAATTATTTCACGCAGCAAATTCAAGCGCCAAGTTATGGTGCCTGAAGCGAAAGATTTTCCAAGGCAGGTAGTTCGTAACGATGGACACGAGATAACCTTAACGTTAATCGATCGACGCGAGCCATCATTAACTAACGCATAAACTTTTGTTTACTTTTTTTAATGTTACATCATGTTTATCTCATTTTTCGTCGTTTCGCTCAGATGCTCGCGTTGCCTGGACCACTCTCGGTTATGCAAAACCAAGCTGTCGAATGTTGCTTGAAAGATGCCAAAACTAATATTGTTATGGACGAAAAATTGAGGGACAGGATTGAAAATACCGTCGTCATTGTCGCTGTCGAGGAAGTCGACAATAACAGGTGATTTTTCATGTTCCCATTGACCAGGAAGATTTTTTAAGGGGATCTATCCGTTAAATCGAAAAGTAGTCACACGTAGTTCTCTGGAATACTTGAAATTTTGAAAAAAAACGAAACTCAACGTCCCCTCCGTTGGAAAGAGTATAATTAACATTTTTCCCGACAAATCGTATTGATTAATTTTCTCGTTCCACAGGCTGATCGTCAAGCTCTACGACACGAATGGCCAGCGCATAAAATTGAATTACGACGACGAAGACGAGCAGATATCTCCGATATGTCCGATGCCGATTCTTTATTCAACGCAAAAAGTAGTAGTTTCCCACGCGGAAAATTCATCGAGCGTGTGGCTCAAGAGGCAAATGGAATTGGACGCTGACACAGAGTTGCTGTCGCAGTTGTTCGACCACTACAGCGTGTGCGGTGACGACAAGAAGCCTGCGACCGAGCCGGGAACTCTTTGCGCAGCGAAAAGCGCCGACGAGAATTGGTATCGTTCGAGAATCGTCAGTGTCGACGGAACCAGCGCGACCGTTCATTACTTCGACTATGGAAACAACGAGGATCTTCCTTTGGATGCGTTGCGTGTCCTCGAGCCTCAGTTCAACGTTCAACCGGAACTGGCCATCAAAGTAGCCCTGACGGTTAATGTCGGTGGTTCGATTGAACAGCAACAAGAAATCCTTCAAATTCACATTCTCGATCAAGAGTTCACAGCCACGATGTACAACGTTCACAAGAAATGGGTCGCCGAACTGATGAACGCAGAAGGAAAAATAAGCGAAAAACTTAGCGCCCTCGAAGCGATCGAAATCTCGAAGAATCCGGTTGTACAAACCGTCATACCGGAAATGGTCGTCGGCGAACGCTATAATGTAATTTGCCCTCACGCCGACAGTCCCGCTTCGTTCTGGCTGCAGAGGGTCGAGGAAATGCCGGCGATCGAACAATTGCAAGAAAGATTGCAAGAAGAGGCAGTCAACTGTCCGATGCTCGAGGGAATTCCAGAAGAAAGTACTCTCTGTTTGGCGATGTATTCCGTCGACGATATGTGGTACAGAGCCGAGGTCATAGTCGCGGATCCTGAAATAATATCCGTGCGTTTCATCGACTACGGAAACACCGACGCGGTGTATACGAACCAGGGAAAGTGCAAGGTCATCACCGATTCGTTGAAATCGATCAAGAGATACGCGATGAAATGTCGTTTGGACGTCATACCCGACGGAGACGAGGATTGGATGTCGCCTGCGAACGAATGGTTCGAGGGAGTCGTGACCAACGCAGAAAGTATGGAGGCGCTCGTGATAGCGGACAGTACACCAAGGCGAGTCGAGCTGTTCGTGGATGAGAAAAACGTCGTCGATGAGCTCGTGCAGCGAAATTATGGCTCGAGAATTTCGGCCGATGAGAATCTTATCGAAGAACCTTTCGATCCCGATCTGGATCTGAGCTCCTGCTTCGTCAGCCACGTCATATCGCCCGGAGAATTCTGGATACAAGAGGCGAAAAACGTCTCTTCCCTCGAAACGCTCGCCGACAGATTTATCGTCGCGGACATGTTCCCCACGCCGAAAGAAATCACCGAAGGCCTTTTGTGCGTCGCTAAATTCCCAGAGGACTGCGCTTGGTACAGAGCCCGCGTGGTTTCTCATTCCGACGCCTGCACCGAAGTTATTTATATCGATTATGGAAATTCAGCGATATCGACGGAAATACGCGAGATCCCTGATGACGTTGCTTCGCAACCAGCATATTCAAGAAAATGCGGCCTCGCTCTGCCCGAAGGACTCGAACAATGGTCCGAGGAAGCTTGCATCGAATTCATCAGGATTGCTGCTGACGGAGAGACCATTTTCCATCCTGAGATTCTCGACGAACGGGAAGACATTTCGATCGTTCGTTTGACTCAACAAGGCAAAGATGTCGTCGAAACTTTGCTCGAACTTTGCACACCTCACCAAGCGATTATCGAGGAAAGACTTCCTCCTCTCGGCGAAGAGAATTCGCCAAATGTCTTCGTCAGCCACGTCAATTCACCATCCGACTTTTCAATCCAAGCCCAAAGCTCCGTTACCGAACTCGAAACCATGGGCGACCATCTCGCCGCTGCCGAGAGCTTTTTGCCGTTGGACAAAATTGAAGAAGGCACCATTTGTGCTGCTCTATTCCCCGAGGACGATCAATGGTACAGAGCGAAAATACTCTCTCACGGCGACAACGGGACCGAAGTTTTTTACATCGACTATGGAAATTCAGCGATAACAACACAATTGAGAGTTTTGCCGGAGGATATCGTGCAAAAGCCGGCTTTGTCCACTGCATGCTCCCTCAAGATGCCCGACGATATCGACAATTGGTCCGGAGAGGCTTGCGAGAAATTCATCGAACTCGCTAACGAGGGAATCACTATTTTCGAATACGAGTTCCTCGAGGACAAAGAACGGTCCATCGTTCGGTTGAGCATCGACGGTACCGATGTCGTTGAACACTTGACGCCACTATGCGCTAAAAAAACGATTTCCGAATCTGAGCAACTCGTACAAAGCGAAACAATCCAAGCGACCAGCGTCGATCAGGCTTCTGGGGAAATTTCCATCGTTCCGGAACAGGTTGCCTCTAGTAATGAGACTTCAGCCGTGGAAAAAACGATTCCGGAATCTGAGCAGGCTGTACAGAGCGAAACGATTGGAGCAACCAACGTCGATGAGGTTTCTGAGAAAATTCCCAACATTCCGGAACAGGATGCCTCCGGTAATGAGACTTCGGGCGTGGAAAAAACGATTTCGGAACCTGAGCAGCCTGTACAGAGCGAAACAATCCGTGCAACCAACGTCGATCAGGCTTCAGTGGAAATTTCCATAATTTCGGAACGGGATACCTCCAGTAATGAGACTTCGGGCGTGGAAGTAATTACCATTTCTGATACTTCAACCGCCAGTTATACTTCCAAGTCGGACGACGCGTCATCCGCAGGATCGCCAGTCGAAGCTGTTCATGCTCCTGAAAATTTCAGTCAAGTTGAAACCGCTCCGGGTCTTGCAGCTGTTGATACAATTGTATTGGAAGATTCAAGCAGCGAAATCATTGCCGAGGGCCTGATGAATCCTGAAGAGAAGAGCGAAGAAGAAAAAGATGTGCCGGCATGTTCGGGCGAGGACAAAACTGACAACTGCCCAAAGGAGACGTCGGTTCATGATGAAAAACCGAGCGAGGCCTCCGAAGAAAAAGTTACGTCGGCATGTTCGAGCGAAGACAAAATTGAGATTCGCCCAGAGGAAACGACGACGGCTCACGATGGAAAAAGGAGCGAGGTCTTGGATCAAAGAGTTGTGCCGGGTTGTTCGAGCGGCGACAAAGTCGAGATCGGTCCAGAGGTTACAACGGTGCTGCACGATGAAAAAACGAGCGAGGCCTCGGACGAAAGAATCGTGCCGGGATGTTTGAGCGAGGACAAAGTTGAGGTCTGCCCAAAGACGACGACGGTTCACAATGAGAAAACCAGCGAGGTCTCGGACGAAAGAGTCGTGCCGGGATGTTCGAGCGAGGTCAAAAATGATCTCGGCGCAAAGGAAACTCCCGTTGACCAAAAAAACGAGGCTTCGGGTGAAAAAATACTTTCAGAGGGAACGTGCCTTTCAGACGAGCCAACGGAAAGTAAAGCTTCCGTAAAGACCGACGAATCAGTAACATCGAAAATTCCAATGCCGGAAAATGTTTCCGCGGTCACCGTGACGCCTGAAAATCCGGATGAAAATGCAATGACCGTCGATGACGGTAAGCGACGAAATTCCACACCCCTCGAGGATCGACTTGTTCCCGGCAGTACCGACAAAGATTCGATCGGCGCGGTTGCCGAAAACGAACCATCACCGATCGAAGTTTCTGGGGAAAAGCTTTCAGAAACCATCTCCATCGCAGACTCGAAAGTCGCACGACAATTGGAGTTCAGCGATAATCACGACGACAAAAGTGACTCGAAGGTCGATTCATCGAACGCGCAAAGTCAACAGAGTCAGCCGACGACGAAAAAAGAAGTTGTCACCGTCGATACCGACTAAACATTCCCAAATCTTTAGTGAAAAATGAAAAAATCACAACAGTTCGACAATTAATACGCAGCGAAAATAATCGGTGGCGTTTCGAAACTACTGATAATGGATTTTCAACTATTTTTCAAACTACCACTTACTAATTATTCACTATTATACGCAATGCTAGAAGGATCAAGTTGCTAAAGCGGATTCGTATATTCTACAACATCGAGACATTCTTATTTTTCAATTTTTATTTTCTTTAAATGTAAATCCGAGTGTAGATAAAATAATGAATCTGCAGAATTGTGCGAGTTCGCTTTACCTCTAGCTCACAGTGCTGTTCTCTTATTTTTACGTACAAAATGCCTGAGTTTTTCTTTTTAAGTGATAATTTTGTGATTCTTTTCACAACGTGCCACTCAAGTTTTTAGAGTAGGATTTGCACACTCCGCTCAGACGTTATGAAAAGTGAAAAACGGTGGTTGCGAAAAAATTGATTGAAGACTGATTCCCATGACAGTAATCGGCTAACAGCTCTGTCATAACGGACGAGGGAACAGTGAGTTTATCGGCAAGAAAAAAGCATGAAGGTATAATCCATGGATGAAAATTTTAGCCGAAAATGAAGTTTTTTTCGTCGTTGAATTTATTTTTGTCATATCGTTTTTTTTTTTTTTTACTTTTCATCTTTGCCGATGAACCTTCATGCTTCGATAACGAGTACCTTAAAATGCCTAGAGCATATTAGATAATTTATTCAAAGGCTGTACGGAAAACGTCCGGCGACTGCTGTTATTTGAAAAAATTAAATTGAAGAGTATTATTCGAGAGAAAGGAAAAACCAAAAACTTGACGATTTAAAAACGTTGATACGTCGATTCAATCGCATCGATCTATCATCGCAGCTTTATAATGTAATAATTTCTGAATGATTTATATTTTCCTTCTTTTTTTTTCTGTTCACATGAACTTTTAAAGTTATTTCAAATATTAAATCCATACTCTTTTTCGTTACGTTTGCACACATTACGTTATTTTCTCTCTTTATTATTGATATGTGGAGACAACTATATATTATTTATCTTTTTGTTGATTGTTTATAATTATTCTGAATTCTTTGAAAATCCAAACATTTTGAAAAATATATATAATTGCACCGAATCTCCGTCTACAACACGCGACAGCTATCGGAATATTTAGTAACAATAACTAACTTTTGAGCTTGGATAAAGGTTCGTAACGAGCTACTGAAAAATCGATCAGTAAGACATTCAAAGAGTTATTATCCTGGATTAAATTGGTGATCTAGACTTTAGAACTTGAGCCACATAGACAAAGACCTCAAACGGTCCTAAAAAAAATATACCCAACGCCCGACCGACAGCGATTCATCGCGAAACAGAAACGTAGTTTTCGTTGCGATATATTAATGGGGATTCGATAATTGCTCTGAATCCTCGTCGTAGATACTTTCAGTATGACCTTACGTTTGTGACTTCCACAGTTCCTTTGTATACTATAAATCGTTGATCATTGTATACTATAAAATTGATTAATAAACAAAAATAATTAAGAAAATATGAAATACGGATCTTTGTACGTCGCTCAAATATAATTTTTTCTAATAAAGTTATAAAACAATAATCGTGTTGGAATATTGGTTTTATTTCTGATACATCGTTCCTTCTCCTTTTTCAATTATCGAATCTATTTTTGAAAAAGCGTTCAAATGTGATTTTTCGTGATTATTCTTCGGTTTTATCAGTTTCTTTCTCGTGGCCATTACTCGCTATCGTCGTCGACAACTTGTGATGAGAGGGCGATCGAGATTGAGATGAACGTCTGTGGTAGGACGATGATCTATCATGCGATGGTGATCTCTCTTTATGTTGACTTTCTTCTTTTTCGGTGCTTATACGAATTTTCGATTTTTTTCGTTTCCCATGTTTTTTCGCTTTCAATAAATCCTGACGTTTTCTCATCTCCTTCTTTCGTTTCTCCTCCTTCTCGTTCGCGATTATGTCCCGCGCCATAGCAATTTCATCCTCGAGATACCATTGTAAAGGACCTCGACCTCTTTTACCCCGACCCATCTGCGTATAACTTTTGACCTTGTGGACGCCGCTTCGCACGGTCAGAACGCGGTCCTGTTTTGCTATGTCCTGTAGACGGAATTTCAGGTCCGGACCTTCTTTGTTGTTCGGAGCAATGTTCGTCAATGACGTTACAAACGGCGGAATTCTCATGTCGTAACGCGTGTCTGGATCTTGTCGATGTATATTGCAACAAAAATTAAACGGTTTCATATGGTCTCTGGGATTTGTGATGTCCACACCCGTTCGTTTCATTTGCACTTTCTTCATCCTCGAATGCTTTTCTATGAGTTTTTACCCACGGCGACGAGCTCGAGAGTACAACAAGGAGTTTGAAAAATAGCAGAAGCCAATATTACTATTATCCTTTTTCTCGATGTGTCGAAACCATTTGAATCAAAGTGGGTCGTTAACAAACGATTTTGAAAAGTCGTTTGAGAGAAAACGGTTGCGGAAATGACGTTCAATCGATTTACACTCAGACCGGATGTGATTAGAGGCAACTTCCGAACCTTCGATTCAAAAGAGTTCTTTGTTCAGGTTCTCGCCGTCCCCCCTGCGTATTGTTTATGAATCTGAGAGCGTACGATTGTGCACTTGTTGATGAATAGTGTAACAATCATTATTCAAGTATTCTCCGAGGAAAATAATCATTTCGACCACTACGTTCTTGGATTTGTATTTTATTCGAGATTGCTAAGACCCAAAAAGATTACGATGATATTTTGAGGTTATCCGACGACGATTGAGCGAATTTCGCATTTGCGAGAAACTCAACGATTCAATTCTCTACAGAATTGTCGTTCAATTCCGAAGTAATGAACTCTTCGCCACTTTCACCGACTGCATTAGGACCATCTTCAGGTCAGAGTGAATCCCAGGATTCTGGTCTTGCTTCGGGCAGTTCGCAGACTGCAAAAATCCTCAGTCACATGAAATCTGAGCTCCAAGTACAGAAACAACAGAAAAAGCTCATCCGGGAATTACACGCTAAACGAGTCCAATCGCTTCGGAAAGAATTGGAATATTTGAAAGCTACTGAATGGAGGTAAAGCTAGAATTTTTATTTACTCTTCCATTCTCCAAGCAAAATCTGTTTCTCCTTTTAATTTTATTCCTTCATGATACACGAAATCGAATGAATGATCAAAATTTTCCTCTCATGTTTGTAGGGCCATGTTATTTTTGAGAAAACTCATACGTTGCCAAAAATTTTATTTACTCTTCCATTTTCAATAAAATTTGTTTTGTTTTTGTAAATTCTCAGATATATGGACAGTAGTCAAAAAAATTGAGATCAAAATGTTGTCGTTGCTAGTAAAAGCTACAAAGTACGTATTAGGCAGTGACGAGCCGACCGCCGGGCCTAACATCAACGATCTCATAGCACGACTGAACGAAGCCAAAGAAGAATTATGCGACGCGGTAACAGTTGCAAACGACGAAGCTGACAACGATCCTGAGGGTTGTTTCTATACGACAGGGACAGTGACGAGCGTATCTTCCAGTCATGTTCTCGTTGACAAGCGTTACATGTGCGAAGCGTCCAACGTGCAAGTTGATAATTTAGAAATAGGGGATCGAGTGTATTTCATGGGATATCAAAGAGACAAGAGCGAGGCACCGAGAATCCGCAAAATAATATCAATCGTAGAAAATAATTGGGACGAGGAAAATGACACGATTGGGGAAAGTAAAAAGAATCATGTCGTTCAGGCACAAATGATAAAACGAAGCATCGTTGCCAAGGTCGTGAGACGCAACGGCAGACAAGTTTTTCTTGAACCAGCAAATGTTTCTCTCAATCTCGACAAAGTAAACTCGAATTTTGTGCCGTACGTCGGCGATTGGTTGACGCTCGAATCGCTCGTTGAAATCAACGAGGAATCCGGCGATTTAGCTGGCGAAGTTCTCGAGGTCGATAATATTCAGCCACTGCGATCAAAACTCAAGGTTGGTAATGTCACCAAATGGGACTCGAATCTCGGAGCAGGAACCATTGATGGAGATACCATTTTCAATAAAGCCTCGTGCGAAACTGGCTACGTTCCTCATGTCGGGGATAAAGTAGTTTCGGACAGTATAGAGAGTGAACAAGGAATTCACACTTGGCGTTCTTTGACAGTCGTTCCGCTCAATCAGGTAAAAAAAATATCAAAAAATTCACTCCATTTTTCGCGAGTCATTTGTGATCAAGTTATTCTGAATTTTTACGAAATGTAAATTCTTCATTTCGAACGTTCTAGGTTGCAAAATGCGAATCATCGTCGCTTCCGCCGATCGGTGCTCCAGTGACTCGATCGAACATGGACGAGCTCTATTCGGATAAGGAAGGAATAGTAATTAAAAGCAACTTATCGTTCGATCTGAACGTTCACGAGGAAGAAACTTTGTCGGTAACGGTCGAGAACACAAGAAATACCGAGCAAGTATTCATTCGCGGTTGCTTCATGTCTAAAAAGGCGCAGTCGCAATTATCCCTTTTATCACCGGCTCTGGATGAAGTTAAGCGAATTCCAGGATCTACGAGGATAACGTTCGAGTTCAAGTGTCGCGCTAAATTCGTTGGCACGACCGAAGAACTCTTCATCTTTATTTTCAAAGGCTTTAAGATCGGTCGTCAGTTCCGGATAAATGTGAATGCGAAGAACTCTCGAGCGTTTTCTGGGAGTTGTGCGTTTGGAAGAAACGACAAACTTGCGACACAGGGCGATTGTGATGAAGGAAACTACGTCCAAGGAGTACGGCCTTGCAAACCGCCTTCTTTCGTCGCTGTAAGGAACGGAGTGTTTCGAGTGCCTCAACGTTTCTGGGACGCCGTTTTACCATCCGTCAACGAAAAACGAAACCAACTCGAGTGTGAATTCGTTGCGAGCGAAGCAATTCCTTGTTTGACCGAAGGATTGCGGCTGGAGAATTACACGACGAGGTTTCACGCTTTGTTGTATCTCGAAGAAATCAGCCTCACTATTGACCTTCAACGATACGATTTGGACAGCGCGGTCCTCAGACCTCGCGGAGAATACTTGAGCCTTACGGTTCCTGGTCTCGTTGAAAAGAGACCTTCGTTGATCGTCGGAGACCGAGCAATTGTTTCTTTCAATTGGGACGATTCGAGAGGTAAATTTTTCTCGATATACTCTTCATCGGCTTTATTTTCTTTGGACTTTTCTTCAACTATGTTAATATTAAAATAACCTGCTGCCAAATCTTGCTCGCGAAACTTCAACTGCCTTACAATGGGCCGTGGACAAAATCAATGTTAAAAAATAACGTTAAGAAAACAAAAAAAAAAAAGTCGCCTCGGCGGGACTGCAACGTTAAAAAATATTGAAAAGAAAATTCCAGTTTTTTCGAGCATATAATTCCCAAATTTGGGAGATCCTGAGAATATTTTAAAAATTGTAATAATTTGTCATCATTTTCGATTGAAACGTAGAAAAAAGTTGCGTAATGTTGGGAAAACTTGAGTAGCTTGAGGTGAATCGAAATTCTAGGATTTTGGAAATATTTGATGACGTAATTTTGTAGGAAAACTGAAGTACGAGGGGTTCGTCCACAAGGTGCAAAGTTCCGAAGTTCTGTTAAAATTCAACCAACGATTTCACGAGACTTATGGTTCGGAGGAGTGTCAAGTAACTTTCAAATCGTCGTACTCATCGATCGGGCGATGCCACAACGCCGTGAATCTCGCAGTGATAAACTTAGGCACCGAGATTCTTTTTCCGACTCGTGTAGTGGAAAAATATTTGCAGGTTAATGCAGCAGAGGCTGAGTTTGTGAGCACCGACGCAAACTTGCCGAGTGAGATCGAGAAGATGGCAACAAATCCAGTAGACGCTGAAAAATCGAATAATTTAGTAAAGAGCTCGACTAACGAACTCTCACAAACGACGATGCATCCACAAAATGAACAACCAAAAAAACGGAACCTCGTATGGTACAACGAAAGATTGAATCATTATCAAAAAGAAGCTGTGCGTAATATTCTGAAGGGCGTAGCGCGGCCTTTGCCGTACGTAGTTTTTGGACCGCCAGGCACTGGCAAAACGATTACGCTGTGCGAGACTGTCTTGCAATTAGTAGCGATGCTCCCAGAAAGTCGATTACTCATCGCAACCCCTTCAAACAGTTCCGCAAACCTCATTTCTGAAAGGTTGCTCGACAGCGGGGTTCTCAAACCTGGTGATCTCGTGCGTTTGGTCGCTCACCATTGTCTCGATGACGACAGCATACCTGAAAGGTTATTGCCCTATTGTGCCACCGGGAATTTAGCTGCAGAAGGGAGCATCCGAACGAATAATGATAACGAGTTTGGTAAGCCGAAATTAAATTGCACGATGAGCGTACTGGGACGACACAGGATTACCGTTGGTACGTGCATCGCTCTCGGCCTCCTCCACAACATGGGATTCCCACGAGGTCATTTCTCGCACATCCTTGTTGACGAAGCCGGCCAAGCTACCGAACCAGAGATCATGGTACCTCTAAATTTCGTTCACTCGAGCTACGGGCAAGTTATTCTCGCCGGAGATCCGATGCAACTCGGTCCGGTCGTCAACAGTAGACTAGCGTCGCACTTTGGTCTCGGCGAATCTTTCTTGTCGAGGCTTTTGCACCAATTTCCCTATCAGAAGGATTACGAAGGTTTCGAGCGTGGCTACGATCCGAGACTCGTAACTAAACTCGTCATCAATTATAGAAGTCTTCCAGAAATCCTCGAATTACCAAACTCGTTGTTTTACGATTCGGAACTCGTCGCACAACTTTCGCCGACCGAAAGTCCCGAAGCTTCTTTCCTTCTGTCCATGGCTGAGGATCTTCCAACGAGAACCGGACACCCACCTGCTATCGTTTTCCATGGGGTCAATGGCCAGAACTTGCAGGATCCGGACAGTCCCAGCTGGTACAATCCAGCCGAAGCTACACAAGCTTATCTTTATCTTTTGAAGCTTTACGATCGGAATATCAGTGGCAGCGACATTGGCATTATCACGCCGTATAAAAAACAGGTGAGACATTTCGTCGAGAGTAATAATTTTTCTGTCATTACAATTATCGCAAATGCAACATTTTGGAAAACAAAGTTCAATAATGCAGTCAACTAATTTGCTGCATTCCGATCTGGTGCGACTGTAAATGATTTTTTCATCGTGTAGTTCACGTAACATTAGCGAGCTGATCCTACGATCAGACTCTAATCACAATTTTTATTTTTCTCCCTTCAGGTCCGACAAATCAAGGATTTGCTAATGGAATTGGACATGGAGCTCCCCAAAGTTGGCAGCGTCGAAGAGTTTCAAGGTCAAGAGCGAAAAGTCATAATATTATCGACAGTCCGATCGGCGAATAATTTTGTGACCGAGGATATCAAACATGCTCTGGGTTTTGTGGCCTCGCCGCGACGATTGAACGTTGCGATAACCCGAGCCCGTGCGCTTCTCATAATTCTGGGCAATCCCGAATTGCTATCGCAAGATCCTTACTGGCGGAGCGTTCTTATTTATTGTCTTGAAAAAGAATGTTACACGGGATGCAATTTTACGCCTGCGAACGCACAAACCGACATGCTCGACGATCTCAACAACATGAACGTGCAGTGATTCCCGCGTCGATCTCAAGTTGTATTTCAAAAATCTGTTACAATGCCCGAAGCTATTCCAATCAGTTGTTTTTATTTGCAAATTTAATATTTTATTTTCTTCAAAAAAATGGAATTACGCACTTCGAGCATATTGGGCAATGACGTCGAGGAATTGGAGAGATTATTTTTCTAGCCTGTTGATACATTTCTGTTTGCGAGGACCAATGAATCGTTAGTAAAAAATGTTTGTGTAATAATTTACACAATCGAACAATTTATGTCATTTCGATCCGAGTGCACAATCACGTGCTCTCAATGGACTTTTGTACACTAGAAAATTGTTATTTTTATTTTAGCCTCCACTGAAGCGTTTTCGCGACCCTACTTTTGTTTTTTTTTGTCGCCTGACTGTGCGCTTTTTTGGAGGGTTCATTTTTTTTGTACAAATAGAGAATAAATATGTTTGAGAAAATTTTCCAATTTATTGACGCGAGTTTGTTTAAAAGTATGAAACAACATTGTGCTAATATTACAATTTATCTTGTGTTCGAGCCGACAATGTTGAATTCCCAGGATTTCTTACGGTTATTTACGCTTCCAATTCTTTCGTTAGTTCCAAACTATACTGACTGGATCTTGATTCTTAGCTTTCAGCTTTCGTTCGATAAGATTCTCCAGAGCTTCGCTCCTCACACTAAGTGTCTCGATCTTCTCAACGAGAGTTTGATACGGCGATGCCGGTTGACCTCCCATCACAACGTGTCCAAGCTTGCTGTCGATCTTCGCGTCTAATCTTGCGTTACGAATCAAGTTTACGATCCAGCATTCCGCGACGTCGGCTTTCATGTTCAGCTTCTCCGCGAGCATCCTGCAAAACAAAAAGTCAACGTTCACTCCGATTGCGATGAAATTATAAACGTGACAAAAACATCGACAAAAAAAACGGAGAATTCGTCAACAATTCGATCATTTTTAGAAAAACAAAAATCTTGAGTGCGGAATTGAAAGAAAATTGCAAATTATTAACGATGCAAAGTCTCCGAGAACAAAAAATTAAAAAGAAAGCAGAAACTCGTACCCGATGCTGATGCATTGATGAATCCTGCAGAATGTTTCGAAAATCATGAGCCTCGCGTTCTCGACGAATTCGGTCAACAGAGCGATGAGGAAGAAATCGTTGAAAACAACGGTTTGGCATTCTTGAAGTTTCTGACGAGCACCATCAAAGTCAAAGTTGACGTACAGATGCTCGAGGAACTCGGTGATCGGATCACGGTACGTGTAAGATTCCTATTAATGGATTTTATCATTGTCATTATTTCAAGTTGCGTTTTCTCAAAATGAGACAAACTTTTCTTCTTAGTTTCCAAGATTTTACCTGTTGGATTACTTTGACGAGGTCCTTGAGGGTCGATCGCCTCGAGCGATTGACGATCACCGCAGCAGCCAAGTAACGAAGAATGTGCGGGCACATTGTTTGAATGGCGTTCAAGTAGCTGCAGGAAAAGAAAAAAGAGAAATTTTTCGTTATTCGTAAATTTTCTTCGATATTGTTAAAAAAATGTATCCAACGTTTAAATAAATAATTGTCGGCATTAAACTCACTGAGGACGATAAAGGAACATCTCGATTATGAGATCCCGGCCTTTAACGTGATTGAAAAATACAAAAAGACTCCAATGGATGAGCCAAGTACGTTGCTGAAGAACTTGCAGCGAATTTCCGATCACGTTGCTGTCGATGTATTCGCGCAATTTGTTCACGTCCTCCAATGCAGTTTCCCAATTTTGGGCAAGAATTTCCGACGCCAATTTTCCCCAAAGGACGTTCAAGTAATTCTGAAAAATCCACAAATATTTGAGGCTGCTTTATAGTCATGGATGAAATTTTCACATTTTTCAGGTTCAAGGACGCACCTTATCCGTAGAGGGCATGATGAGCATGTAGAGATAGAGATAGGACGTTGTAACGGAGTAATTACCGCACTCGTATCTGTATTTGGCAAGTTTCACGAGACTGTCCATCATTTCTACTCTGAACTGTAAAAAAAAGATGCGGGAGTAGAAAAAAGTGTAGAATTAAACGAGAATTTGAAATTTTTTAACAAAGATACGCACCTCAGATTCCTGAGTAAGATAATTAATGAGAGCTTTGGAGTCCCTCATTTCTTCCATTTTCTTCATCACTTTCTCGTTATTCATTAAAGCGACAACAACTCCGACATTGTTTTGTAAAATACTGAGCTCTTGCACAACTTCGGCACGACGAGCTTTGAGTTCCTGAATAACGAAAGAACAAACGAATTCATACAAATTTTTGTTTTTTGACACACCGCAGTTTTTAGCAAATATAAATTAGAGTATTTTCTTCTCTGAGTGTTTCTTACCTCGGGAACCTCTGCATCCGGATACAGGATCATTCTGATGTCGATGGCATAATCGATCATGTTGGTTTTGCTAAGAATGGTGAGTTTGGCCTGCAGCAACTCGTTCTCATCGTAGATCTAACGGAAGCGAAAAGTAAGCGTTTATCGAATTGTAACCTCAAATGCCACATGGACGATCGTTTGGAACTTGTCGAATTTTGAGCTCACCTCTTTGGCCGAAAGAAATTCCAACAGCGGAAACACGAGATGCCGGTCAAGGTATTGCCCGATACGGGACGTTAGATCGAACTTTGACATATTCGTGAAGATGTTTTTTAAATCTTTCACGAAAAGCACTGTTGTAACCAACAATCGTCGGCGGAAGAGACTCGACGGAGACCGTGGAGACGAAGCGGCCGTCAGACAGCGCGCTACGTGTTGCGGCCAAGTTTTTAACTACAGTCACTTTCATACCAATCGTTTTTTCTCAACCATTTCCTCTCTGCGATGAAATTTTCAAATCAGATTTTTTTTTCATTGAATTGATTGAAATAGATAAATCGAAGAATTCATTTTTTTTGTCATTCTTTCAATTCATTTTCTGCATGTGCACGATATCAGGATTTTGGAGTAGATGAGATGAGTCAACCTAAGGACATAACACGATAAAGCTCGAATGGAAAATTCTTTTGGTGACTTTTGTATGCACTGAAAAATGAAATATCCCTAGATTCTGACTTCCTGACCTGCGCAAACTGGTGATTTCGTATATAATAATGGCTACTCCTTTTAGTTGAGGAAAGTGGTGCTCTGCTCAATTTTTTAAAATATTTTTCGATTGAAAGGATAAAAACGAGACATCAAAATGCCGCCGAAAAAAGCTCCTGCCCCGAGCAAAAAGACGGAGATGAAAAAGAAGGAAAAAGTGATCGAGGTTGGTGGAGAAATGATTTTTATTCACGATTAACCAAAAATAGTTTGACCAACGTTCCACATGTTTGCACTGACTTTCCTGCATCTTCGGTATCCGTTTTTTTTTCCTCTGTCTCGCTTCTCTCATGTACCAGGAATTTTTTGCTCAGAGATTTTCTATTTATTCCTCTTCATAATGATTTTCCCTCCCCCCAGGACAAAACCTTCGGTCTCAAAAACAAGAAGGGAGCGAAGCAACAAAAATTCATCCAGCAAGTGGAGAAGCAAGTTAAGCCTGGCGTGGGTTCCGGCAAAGCTCTCGATCCGAATGCCAAGAAACTCGAAAAAGAGAAGAAACTTAAGGAACAGAAGGAATTGGCTCTTCTTTTCAAACCTGTACAGAGTCAAAAAATTGAAAAAGGTAAAAAGACGAAACTTTGCAAAAAAAAACAGCAAAATAAAAACCCAAAAAAAAACAAGTTTTGTTAGATTTCTCCTTAGCTTTGCAGATCAATTTCAATAGTTTTCCACGACTGTTGATGCACGTCATTTGTGGAGGGAGTAGAGACACATAATTTTGTTTCTTTTCCAAAATTTCAATATTTTCATATTTTTTCTCTCACAGGAATCGATCCGAAATCCGTAGTTTGTGCGTTTTTCAAACAAGGTCAATGTACAAAGGGGGACAAGTGTAAATTCTCCCACGACTTGACTATAGAAAGAAAGGCAGAAAAGCGTTCGCTCTATTGCGATATGCGGGATGACGATAAAGAGGCTGACACCATGGACAAATGGGACGAAGATAAATTGAAAGAAGTCGTGGAGAAAAAGCACGGTGCGGCAACCAACAAGCCAACCACGGATATCGTGAGTAGAATGGAAAATTAAGCGGAAAAAAAATGAAATTCGCAGGAATTATTGGATAAAAAAACGTAATTTATTTCCTTAGATTTGCAAGCACTTTTTGGAAGCTGTTGAAAAGTCGAAATACGGTTGGTTCTGGGAATGCCCTTCAGGGCTGAAATGCATCTACAGACACGCTCTGCCGCCTGGTTTTGTCTTGAAAAAAGATCGTAAGAAGGAGGACAAGAAGGATGAAATTTCATTGGAGGATCTGATAGAAAGAGAGCGTGCGAATTTGGGTCCGAATCAGACGAAAATAACGTTGGAAACTTTCCTTGCTTGGAAAAAGCGAAAATTGCGAGAGAAGAAGGAGAAGGCGGTACAGGACGAGGAGAAGAAACGAAGCGATTACAAAGCGGGTCGCCAAGTGGGAATTTCGGGACGAGAGATGTTTTCGTTCAATCCGGAGCTTGCTACTGGCGATGGTAAGAAATTCTCATTCAACTTGGAAGCCTGAATAATTTCTTTCCATTATTCGTAAATGTAAAACCTTTTTTCTCGCTGTTAAGGTATCGAGGACGGAGACGAAGCTTTCGACAGTTATTTGCTGGAAGACGAAGATGGCGAGGGCGTTGAGTACCGCGAGCTGGACATGGATCGACTGGCTTGTGAAGCTACTGAACTGGATACTACAGGAATAACATTTGCTCGTGACGACAGACTGAAGAGCGAGAATAAACCAGAAACGAACGGCGAAGCAGCTTCGGGTAAATTTTCAATAATTTTTTTTTCCGGAACAACGATTCCGTGATAAGCATTTAATGGAAATCATGGGAAAAGAAACTTTTCTGTAACGAGACGAATTGCTTTTCAGTGACTATCGTGGGCGAAGGGGCCGCTGCATTGGCGATAAACGAAGACCTCTTCGCCGAGGAAGATCTCGAGGGTCTCGAGGAAGAATTGGGGGACCTGGACTTGGAGGAGTGATCCAGACGTCCCATTCTCATCTCCTCATTATTAACAATAATTATTGTTTTAATTACGATCAAGCGTCTTTGTGTAATACAAATGTTCCGACCGTATACTGCCTCGTTCATAACGACGATCTTTATTTGAATACTATATAGAATACTGTGTGTCCAGAAACTCAAAAATCATGAAATTAATCAAGGTCTTATGGTTGTAATAGAATTGATTTTGTCGAGAAACGAGAGCTGGTCTCCGACTCACGTTCCACGATGTTTCGAAGCTTCCCATCGAGTATGCAGGAATTATTCAAAATGTTTGAGGCCATTTAAGGTAATTCCATCGATACTAATGCGATGGATGGTGAAAAATATTTTCTTTGTACGTTTAAAAAAATTGCAAATATTAACGAATTTTAATTATGAAACTCTGATATAATGTCACGCCGAAAATCGAAATTCTGCAATGAAAAAGCATAAAAAATCATAATTTTTGTATAAAATTCTATTTAATTTGGTTTATTAAAGTTTGATCGGCTCAATTCGATCGTAGCGTGTGCAAGAGAAAATCCTACATGGAAATATTACCGTATATGATGTTACTTGGACATATTTCAAAGAAAAACCACTAATTGTCAGACTTTGTCAGTATTATCGTGTTATCAAACGTGATAGTAGTTCTCGTATTGGCCTCTAGGGGATCAGGAACCATATCTCACGTGTACGTGCCTGTTAGCGCATTGTAAAGTTGACGTAATGGATGTAGAAGTGTTTTCCGACTCTTGCCAGCGATGACACCGAGGAAAACTACAAATTTGAAAAAAGTTTCGTCACATCTACCGATTCTGATACGCAGGTGTCCGAGGATTTGAGCAAAAGCGTCGAAAAATAAAATAAATTCTGGGAATTTCTATCCTCGTCAGCCAGGTATTCAGTCCTGCTCCATTTGCATCAGCTGATTAAATACGAAAACCGAATAAACAAAGCGTGTTGAGTTACCGCCGGGCTAAGGAAAAACATCAATGATTAGAAAATCGTCTAATCGAATGTTGCACAATCACGTTATATGCCATTGCCGCCATAGCAACATTTCTAACCTAATCGCATATCGATTTTCCTCGTAATGAAAAATAATCGATCGAGGATTTACAGCTGATTTTATTTCCACATCTTGAGAAACAATAACACTCAACGTAAGTGCAATCTTTATATTCATAATGAATTCTCGTTTCTTGACATTTTCTTTTTTCCATTATATCGAGCAGATTGTCTAGCTAAATAAATATTTATTTGTAGTTTTTTTTTGTCATCCAGAGCCTCGTGACGCTCAATATGAAAATTTGCGAAACTAAATCTGCGTGTAACTAGAATAATGACGTAAATCATGCAAAAGTTCGTTTGACGATTTTATAGCGAGGGAAAGAAAATTCTCAATGACCGATGGGAAAACACAAAATCCAGGGTTGAAAGAGAAAGCAATTAATTTGTTCAATGAGAATTCAGCCGAAAGATGACGTTGCTCTATCGATTGAAGGCGTGTGGGAAAATCTTTTGCAATTCACAAGCCAAAATCCATTTGTTCCAAAACCGTCAGTTCCATGGATGGAAAAATCGGTCTTTGGAAATTGAAAATTTCACAAGGAGGAAAATATCTATCGGAACGATTCGATGGAAATCAGCAGAGTCGGCAAAATCGAAAACCGAAGCTCTGTCGAAGGCACAAAAGAAGTCGGAGCTTAGGAGGCTCCTTGGAATAGCAGCTCCGGAGAAATGGCGACTTGCCGGAGCGATTGCTTTGCTCATTGTGTCTTCTTCGGTGACGATGGCTGTACCATTCTGTGTTGGAAAAATAATAGACATAATTTACACAAACGACAAGGAGAAGACTAGAGAAAATTTGAACAACTTGGCTCTGGTGCTCTCGGGAGTTTTCTTAATCGGTGCAATATGTAATTTTGGTCGAGTTTATCTCATGTCCACGACGGGTCACAGGATAACCCAAACGTTGAGAAAAAACTTGTACTCTTCGATAATCAGGCAGGAAACAGGAATGTTCGACAGGGTCAGTACGGGCGAGCTTGTAGGACGATTGACTGGTAATTTATTTAGTTTCTCGCGTGCAAGGGCCTGGAGAATTGGATAGTTTCGCAGTCTCAAGCGATTCTTGCCATTAACTAGGATGATTTTTTCCAGGTGATACGCAATTGGTGAGCTCTGCAGTGACGAGCAACGTTTCGGATGGCTTGAGATCGTCGATCATGACGATCGCTGGGGTTTCGATGATGTTTTATGTTTCGCCGCAATTGACCATTATGAGCTTGGCTGTTGTTCCACCTGTTGCTGCTCTGGCAGTTGTTTACGGGCGTTTCGTAAAGAAAATCTCGGAAGACGTGCAAAACAGTCTGGCCTCGATGAACACGACGGTCGAGGAGAGAATCAGCAACGTGAGAACCGTGAAAGCATTCGCTCAGGAGAGCAACGAAATATCACGATACAGCAAAAAGCTGAACGACCTCCTACAGCTCTGTTACAAAGCGAGTTTCTATCAAGGACTTTTCTTTGGGATGACCGGACTATCGGGGAACGTGATAGTATTGTCGGTGCTTTATTACGGTGGCGCGATGATTACCGATGCGACGATAACCGTTGGGAACTTGAGCGCTTTCCTTCTTTATGCCGCGTATATCGGAGTTTCGATCGGTGGGCTTTCCAGCTTTTACTCCGAACTGAATCGTGCCTTGGGCGCCAGTACTCGCGTTTTTCAACTGATCGATCGTCAGCCCATGATTCCTGTTTCCGGAGGCACAATACTCGAAGTTCCACTCTCCGGGGACATTCTATTTCGTAATGTCAACTTCAAATATCCTGCTCGAGATGATTGCTGGATTTTGAAGGACTTCAATCTCCATGTGAGCGAATGTTCCATAACAGCGATCGTCGGACCATCCGGTTCTGGAAAATCTACTATTGCCTCTTTACTTCTAAGATTTTACGATCCTAGCTCAGGTTCTGTGCTCCTCGATAATCATGACCTACGAAATTTGGAACCAACTTGGGTCAAATCACAAATTGGATTCGTTTCTCAAGAGCCTATTCTTTTTGGTGGCACCATAAAAGAAAACATCAGTTATGGCACTGAACACGCTTCCGAGGATGACATTATTCAAGCTGCCCGTCAAGCCAATGTCCTTGAATTCGCTGAAAAAATGCCCAACGGATTGAACACCATGGTTGGCGAGAGGGGAATCACTCTGAGCGGTGGACAACGACAAAGAGTCGCAATCGCCAGAGCTCTTATCAAGGTAATCATCCATTCAATAAACAAAGTTGCCAAGTCATTTTTCCAGTTCGTTAAAACTGAATTATTATAAAGATAAGAACCCAAACACTTATTCCAATGTGAACGGCAATGCTGGTACCAGCGTCTAATTAAAAACTCGTTATCAAGTTCCGTTTTTCGAGAAACGAGATACAGAAATTTTTTAACGACGTTGAACATCGTTGGAACGCAACGAAATTCTCGTTTTCTTTGGCAAAGCTCGTTATCCAAATGCAGAATGTGTTTAGAATCATAAAACTTTCGGGTTTTTAGATCGAGAAGCAAATCAGCTCGAAAAATTTGAACGATTTTCAACAATTAATCGACTCGTCACTAAAAATATATATTTTTCGTTGCATTCCAACGTTTCAAACTCCAGGCTCATATTTTTCAAGTCGGTAGTGATTTTTGATTCGTTGGGCAAAAGAGAAAGAATATCGAGTAACGTTCTGCAACAGCTATAGATGAATAACTATTTGCGGGGAATAGCGAAGCTGTCGATTGAGGGCATTCAAAGAAGACGCATAGAAATGTTTTGTCAGCAAATTCAACTTCAGGCGATCGGAGGTCGACATTTGCTCTTGTCATGTCGAGATCATAAAAGTGAAAGCTCTCGATCTAATTCAATGGCTTTTTTCATTGATAGACACTGACGTTACATGATCCCATAAAATGAGGAAACAAAATATTGGCATAAATAGAAAACTTTTGTTTTTCGCAGAATCCGAAAATCTTTATTCTGGACGAAGCGACGAGTGCTCTGGATGCAGAGAGTGAGCATTACGTACAAGAGGCTTTGGAACGAGCAACAGCGGGACGAACAGTTTTAACAATAGCACATCGTTTAAGCACAATTAAGAACGCTGATCGCATTGCGGTGCTCGATCAAGGACGCGTTATCGAGTCCGGGACGTACACCGAACTAACGCAACTTGAGAATGGACTTTTCAAGAAGCTAGTCAAGCATCAGACCTTCGGTTGAAGGAAACCTAGATAGTTGGGTTTATCTTGTTCTCGCGAGGAGAGTGGGTGGTGGTTTGTGAAAGGGAAGAGACTAGGAAGGAGAGAGAAAGAGGGAGAAAGAAACGAAGAGAATTATGAACAGAATAGGGCTTTGCCGATTATTACGACAGGCAGCGTGAATGAGTAAGGTTTCGCGACGAATTAACCGATGCTTGTGTATCGGCGGCTCAACTCTTGACAGTCAACCGATTCGCGCGTCTTTTAATCGTCGTAAGAATCTCGGCCAGTTTTTTTTTGTTTATGAGGTCACGACGCATTGATGGCGTATCCGCAAAATTATCCATTGAACTTTGGCTCGAACTGCTTATACATTGATTCCATAATAACGATCGTACTAGGCCTCACGATAAAACCATATTTTCCTTTATTTATGAGTTTCATTAATAGTGCATGAATTTCAGTTCCATCATAAATCATTACGCAACTCTCTGACTCCGAGGAAAAGCTGGCCTGGCTCTGGTTCGGCGATTTCGGTTGTTCGCGAAGTGTTCGCCAAGTTGCTTTCGCTTCTAAACGCGATCGTTGTGTCTCCGACCTCGTTCGACCTATGTAGATAACACAATCCCAAGATTCTTGTTCTTTTTCTTTCGTTTCGTTTTCTCTTTCGTGTTTTAGTACAAACGCGACATTTGTACGAATAGGAAGTAACGAGCGAATACGCGGTCTCTGCCTTCGTTCGGTAATCAAGTTCGGGCTACGTTGTCAAACAGCTATTCATACAAACTTCATCCATTACAATAAATTATTTTGCACACGTTATTCGCTAATTGGCTCTCATTTTTCAGTGCTCGCGCAATTGCCAAGCAAATTTGTTCGATACACCCTCGGCACTGTTCCTGGGAGAAAAAAATTGGCATTTTTACTATTCAGTTTTATTGCGACAACTCATCGGATCGGGAACACAGGTCTCCGATTAAAAAATTGAAAACGAAACGGAAAAAATCTGTTCTGTCCGCTGGGAACGGATCCGTCGGTGTATCGAATTCGACAATGTACATAAAATAATTCGACACGATACTAAACGTAAAGTTTAAGACGAAAATAAACGAGAAGCACTTGTGAAAAAGCTCTGAACTCTCCCGGATAATTCTCATGTAAATAAATTAATTGTTTGTTTATCAAAGTGTTGATCGTTCTCTCGACGCGCGTTGCCTACTTTTCTGTTTTCCAGTGTCGTGTGAATCATGTTTCTTCGTACAACAATGTTTCGAACGTCTTACGTTGCCGGTTTTTTGAAGCCGCGGTATTTGGTGATGAGGCAACACAATTATGCGACTACGGTTCTCAAAAGTCCTTACGGGGATCTTCAGATTCCCGATCAGACGTTGTCTCAGTTTATGTGGTCGCGATCGAGCCAATGGGAGGATCTACCAGCAGTGGTAAAAGTTTTTCAGTTTTATAAAGTTTTTCGTAGCAAACTTGGCAATAATTTTCAAACGATTCTCTTGTGTGCGTAGACTTGTGGAGTTTCCGGTCGGTCCTACACTTTCGGTCTGGCCAAAATGTTGTCGGAACAATTCGCGAAAGCTCTCGTTGCAAAATTGCCGCTTCAACGAGGTGACCGGGTTGGGTTCCTTCTGCCAAATTTGCCCGAATATCTCATTGGTATCCACGGCTGTCTGGAGGCCGGTTTTGTCCCAACTTTCGCAAACCCACTTTATACTGCGGATGAAATTTCGAGACAATTCTCAAACGCAGGGGTCCGGTGTATCGTCACCATACCTCAGCTCCTCGAAAACGCTGTCACGGTATCCCGCTCCCTCCATAATTACACAAACACCATTAACGTCGGCGGTACGAACGAACTCGATAGAAAGTAAGAACTTGTGGTAATAATCACTGTTGAAAAGTTGCGTCTCGTTCGAGGGAGCTTTAGTCCACTGCGTGTCTAATTTTCACAATATTTTTAAGTTTAGATTTTCGTTCAAACATTCAAAATTTTCGCAGAATCCATTTTTCTTCCTCGTAAAACGTTTTTATAATCAGTTTCTTGTTTTGCTTTCGTGGGTCTAATTTGATGAATTATTCAAATTGAAGATCAAGGATGACTCGGGTTTTTGCTTGATATTTTGAGAAAAGTGAATTAATCTCTAAAGTCCAGAAAATATAAATTTCTCTCGATCAGGTTACGGAATGTCTCATTGGATACTCAATTCTTTCAGAGTTCTAGGTCTTCAAGAAATGTTGCAGTCCGATTACGAGGATGTAGTGTTGCCAAAAGTGGATCCTAACGAGGTGGCAGCATTGCCTTACAGTTCCGGTTCGACGGGTCTGCCGAAAGGTGTAAAATTGACCCACAAAAATTTGATTGCGAATATACTGCAAATCTCGCATCCTGAGATATCGAATTTGAAGCCAGTGACTTCGGCGAACGATCAGGAAATGGTATTTTCGGTTCTGCCATTTTTCCACGTGTACGGTTTCAACGGAATACTTAATTTGTGTATTTACAACGGTGTCCACGTGCTGACCATCCCGAGGTTTACTCCGGAGGATTATCTTCGATGTCTCGTCGAATACAGACCAACGGCAATATTCGCTGTGCCCTCGTTGCTTTTGTTTCTAGCAACGCACCCCGACGTGACGAAGGAACATTTACAATCTCTCACGAGAGTGATTTGTGGCGCGGGTCCAATTTCGACGAATATTATTCGTAAATTCACAGCTAAATTGAACAGAGATAATTGCAATTTCGAGCAAGGCTACGGAATGACTGAGACCAGTCCTGTGATCCTTATCACAGCTAAAACACAATCAGCATCGAAAATCGGAACCGTAGGTCAACTGTTACCATCAACTCAGGCGAAATTAATCGACCTTCGAAATAATGAAGAAATCACAAGTCCCAATAAACCTGGAGAATTATTGGCGAAAGGACCTCAAGTCATGAGCGAATATCTCAACAATCCTGAAGCCACAAATGCGATATTGGACTCGGAGGGTTGGTTGCATACCGGGGACGTTGCTTACTACGACGAGGATCAATGTTTTTATATCATCGACAGAAGCAAGGAGCTCATCAAGGTCAAAGGAAACCAGGTAGAAGTTATTGTCCATGATATTATCCCATTTTCCACGTCACTCGTCACAGAGACTTGTGAGAAAATATCAAGAGCTGCTGTGACCTGAATGGTGCGCTATACTTTGTTTTTTTTTAACCCTCCGTGGTCACCAGGGGTCAAAATGGGGTCCGAAAAAAAATTTGTCTTTCACACATTGCTTCTTTGCTGATTTTTTTGCGTCATTTTGAAAATTAGGTAAAAAAATTTTCCCTCGATATTCTTATTCGGAAAGGTTCGAACTAATAAACATGGCTGGGGTAATTCCGACCCAGTGTGACGAGCGCGTTAATTCTAATACGTGCGACCATGGAGGGTTGAATCGTTTTTCTATGGTGAAGCGCTTTTTTTTTTGCCAAATCAGCAACTCTTGAAAAAAATGTCGTTCCCGGACGTTATTGTTGTTTGGAATGCTATTTTCGGTTAAACAGGATTTGAATAGCGGGTAAAAATCATGAACCTGAGTCTCGGTTTCATAATAATCTGCATATATTCTTTACTATAAAACAATATACACAGCTATCATTTTTCCATGTTTCCTTAAATAATTCATACATTTACGCGACATGTTTGCGATCTTACGATTTTCCGTATCATTATTTTTCGATATTTCTAATCTCTAAGGTCAATATGCATATTTTTCAATTCTCCGGTCACTCGTCCCAGAGTCCGAAGATCCATGACTCGCGATTCAAAGTCTCGATTAATCGTACAGTCGAAAGTCAATCCCGACAATTTCTTCGAGTCTCGTTTTTTTTTCTTCGATAGAATGATAAAAAGTAAAAATTTAGGTCTAAATGTTTCGGGTCGTCAAGTTGAAAAATTCAGTGAGTACACGTTCTCCTTCGTTTATCGTTGGGATCGTTGTGTGTTGTCCAAAATTTCCAATCGACTCGATTGCTTAGGCAAAATTGTAGCTTTCTGAATTAGTCTCGTTTGGAGTGCGCTGACCTTTGTTAAAGATTCGACATCCTGTATAAAATCAACTGCTCGTTTTCGACAGTACAATGGAAGGCGATTATTCATTCGACGAATTATTTGGGGAGAACTCATTAATTTAGTTTCTTTTTGTCTCCGGATTGAAATGGCGCTCATTTGCGCACTTCCTTTGAAAAAAAAATGCTCTCGTGAGAGAGAGAGAGAAAGGGAGAGGACAGAGACGTTCAATGTACAGTTAGGCAGTGTTGTATTTATGCTTATTCTCTCGTCCGAACATTTAGTAGCAGCATTTACACCCTCACCCAAATTCTAAGGTATATCTCTTACTCACGCAAAGTCAATGTCGTTTCCTATTCAATATTTATATATTTATAGTACCAAAAAATAAGTGGTCAAAGTATTTTACGTATTTTCATCTTAAAATCTAAACTGTAATGAACAGTATTTATTTTTTAATTACTATCCCTCATTGACTTCGACACGTACACGAATAATCCGAGAAAATGAGTTTCTCGGGTTGTTCGTAAGGACGTTGAAAATATCGAGCGATTCTGATCGGTGAAACGCTTTATTTTTTTCTCCTCGTTACCTCATGAAAGACATAAACAAAAAATAGCGTATAAATAATAGCGTACGGGTGATTTACGCGAGGCGAAGAGTTTTTTTTTCTGGAGTCGTTTATGATACTGTGTGTGTTGTGTGTGTGTGTGTGTGTGTGTGTGTGTGTGTCTGTGTTTCAGTTTTCGTACGACGCTCGTAGAACAAAGGTAGCAACCACAAATTTCGTTATTTCGTTTTGTTTATCTTTTTAATTTTATACCAATGTGAATATTTATTTCGTCCCAATAATCGGATATTAACTTTTAACCATATCACCAGATTCCTGCTCCATAGGCTCGTCCTGTTGAAAACCTGGCAAGGATTCTTCCGCGTCCACTTCCATCGATTCCGCCGGTTCGATCTTCTCGTCGATCGTTGCTTCTTCCAGACTTTTCACGTCGGTTATGTCTTCTTGGATACTCTCGCCAACTTCGGCAATGAGTTCCTCGCTCATCTTTGCTATCGAACTCGATTCCTCGACGACAATCGTCGAGACGATACTTTCCGTAGATTCTGGACGTTCTGCAATGTCTGATGAGTCTTTTGCGACTTCCGACAGTTCTGTTATCGTTGTCGAAGTCTCTTCGTCTCGAGATGACGTTTCCACTTCCTTTGGCTCCTCGATTATCGGGATTGGATCGGGGACCATAGATTTGTTTACTCTCGTGTCGTCGTCCATCGCTTCTTCTATCGTTACTGTGCTCTCTGGCTGGTTTTCGCGCGGCTCCGACTCTGGGGTACTGCTTTCTTTCTCAGGCTCCTCGGAATTCGGTTCTTCGATTATTGGCTTTGGATTTTCCGTTGCTAGGCTCGCCCGGTCCGCTTCCGGCAACGAATCTTCCGTCGAGTCCGTCGCGTTGTCTTCTTTCTTAACTTGATCCTCTTCCTCCTCGTTCTCTGGTTTTTCGGTCTCGTCAGCCGACAGTCTCTCTGTGCTCGATTCTGGAGCAACTGGTTCTATCGTAGTTTCCGTCATCTCCTTCTCCGTACTTTCAGTCGCGACAGCATCGACTAGGAAACTAGTTGAATCTTCTGGCTTTTCTTTGACCTCTGAAGGAGTATTTATCGTTGTGGACGAATTATCCGTTTCCAAATCATCGATTAGTCTGTCAATGCGGGCGCGTTTTTCCGGTAAACCTTCCGGGACCTCAATGTCGCTTTCCTCTTGACACTCGAACGAGATTTTAGCCGCGTCCGTTGATTTCACGGTCGCTTCTTCGATCTTCTCTTCCGATTTCGCTTCCGGCTCTTCCGCCTCGAGTTCGCTCTTCTCGCTTCCGCTTTTTACGATTTCCGCGTATGACCGCTCGCTGCTCGCCTGCTCCCGCACAAAATCTTTTGTCCTGAAGGTCGTTTGGAGCTTCGGGCTACTCGAGGATTCAGAGGCTTCGGGTTCCGAGTCCAAACTCGGCTGTGAATTGGTATCCTCGTTCATAACCGCCGCGGGGACTTGGCTTTCCGCGACTGTAGCTTCTGCGGGCTCTGTCTGAGAAGTTTCCAGACGCGACGCCAGCTCCGCTTCGCTCTGCTCGCTCGAAACCGCTTCGGGGGCTACGACCTGAGAACTGCTCTCGGGCTCGGTGACTTCTGTTCGCTCGCTAGCCTCCTCGCTCTTTGTCGGAATCTGTGGAGTATCGTTGTTACTCGTTAACTTGCTAGGCTTACTAACCGGCAAAACAGACTCCAAAAGTTGAGCATCCCCGTCGCTCGCTGGAATAGCGACAGAATTTTCGCTCGTGCAATCTTTCACCCACGAATCCATTTCTACGTCGTGGGAAGATTGCGTGCTGGGCGTCTCGTCGTCCAACGAGCCGTTGACCATTCCATCTCCATTTTCGCTTCTCCTCGCAGCTGGTCCAGGTTCTACCGTCGACACTACCAGGATGTTTTTTTCTATCGCTCGCATGAACTTGTCGACACGGTTGTATTCCTTGCGGGGCGCTGTCAACAACTCGCAAATTCTTTGAACGGTGAATGGAGCGTTTGCAAAGGATTCGAGGAGCTCGAGTAAATTGCACTTCATAATGTCGTAGTTGAATTGATCGACGTTCGGGCACGGTGCCAGTTCGAGGCTCGGACAACTCTCGTAAAAGTCAGTCATGACGCGGGTTAGTTTTTCACGAAAAAGTGGCTTCACCAGTGACCATTGATAAACTGGATCACCGGTTTTGGCGACCCACGATAAATACTCCTCGAGCTCACGAGGAATTTCGGAAGGACGCATTTTTTGAAATTCGTCAAGTGCTTGCAGCACTTCTTCGGGATTTTCCATTTTTTACGCGTTTTTATTTTTTTCTCGGACTATTTATTCTTCGAAAGGCTTGTTTGTTTTTATTATTATTTCGATTATTGGATTAATTGTTATGGTCGTTGGAAAGTGAGGCTTGGAGGATTATAAATACAGAGAGAGCCGTCGTCCGCGCGGTCTGCCTGTGTAACTTCCTTCGGAGAACCCGTGTGTGTTGTCGCGCTCCCCCTGCCCCCGGCCTCTCGAGCCACTCGCCCGCCAAATCAAATTACGACGATGCTTCCTATTTTTTCACCTTCCATTCATTGGCAATCTCGTGTTTATAACTAAACGATATTTCGTGTCCGAACTACTGAATACTTTAATTTAAAACTGTTTTTTTGCTGAAGGGGTTCTGTCTGCACGCCGCGCTAGACGGGTCCGATCTAAAATGAAAACACACGCACACACCCGGCGCCGTGCCGACATACCGCGGAAAATCAGGACAGCCGATCCTCAGCGCCACTGGCGCAAAGCGGCTCATAAACCAACCTTCAAATCAATATGGCGGCTCTTTTACACGCTTGCCAAATGATAAATCATTTTCGAATGAATTTGAACCATTTGAATTCACATTTTTGAAAAAAAAAATCATTCCTGAACAGTCGAATTTTCCTACGTTTCTGGGCGCATGTACGAAAATAGTTTCCATTGCGATTTTCATTCCAAACTTCGTGAATTAATGAATTTCACAATTAATGTTTTTCCTGTTTACTGAAAAAAAAAAACATTAAATTTTCCGAAAGGTTTCGCCTACGGAATTGGAGTCAATTTTGATGGATTTACCAGGAGTACAGGATTGTGCAGTGATGGGAAAGCCTGATGACGCAGCCGGTGAATTACCAATGGCTTTTGTCGTCAAAGCTCCAAACTCAGATCTAACAGCCGACGTAGTAAAAAACCACGTTGCACCAAAAGTAACGCCGCTAAATTTCTCAACCGCTGTATGTATTCAAACGATCTGTTCCCCTAATTGACAATTTTTCCAGGTTGCACCGTTCAAGAAACTCGAGGGTGGAATAACATTCATTGACGCCATACCGCGGAATCCGTACGGCAAAATAGTACGCCAGCAGCTCAAAAAATTGTTAATCGGTTAATCCAGAAACTACGAACTTCAAAGCATCATTATAATAATTTGTCTGAAAATAAATTATAATCCTAGAAGGATAACCTTATTTTTTCTGTTTCCTATTCCGGTAACCGGGAGTCATAATAACCCCAATTTTCAAAAATTCATATCTCCAGTAAAATTTCACGAAAAATCTTCAACTTGGGCTCATTCTTTTCGTTTTTTAATCCAGTATCACGTGAGCCTGGGAAAAATTTGCTTGGAGTGGAAGAAATTAGTCAAAAATTTAGCAAAACGATAAAAAACGGGAGAACGAATGCGTCTGGGGTAGTTTTTCACCCCAGATTACCATTCTAGGGTTAAACAAATGGGGTAAAGGAAAAATGTGCGTGGAATATAAAAAGGCTCGTTTTTGCAGAGATCCAAGTTTATATATTTCACGTTTTGTTTGTTTGAACTTTGATTAGACAATTGATAAGATCGTTATAACATGTTAATATAGAAACAGTAATAATCGTAGAGTAAGGCTACATATGTATATCTGTATATATTTGTATTTATAATATATATATATATATATATTTATTTATTTGACTGTGTCGTATTGTTATTATAAATAATTTCAATAAAACACGACGAGAGTAGTATGCAACGGATATAATCACGCATTCGAAAGTTGCAGAGGTCTCATTTAATATTTCAGTCTTTTGCTTTTCGATAATGTGAACGGTGGATTCGAATCTCGGTCGTTAAGATGTATATTTCATATCGAGAGACGCAGCAGCAGCTCGACGCCAAGTATTAAAAAAAAAAGCGTAGCGCGAGAGCTGCCGCACTCTTAGATACAGTAAAATAGGCGTTTTGTGTTGTTGATAAGCAGAATATTAACGAGTCTCAAATTTCTTGTTCACTAAAAGAGAGCTCCGATATTTGCTGAAAAAATAAAAATACTCTGCAATTCTTGTACGCAATTTCGTATTTCTTTTTCAGGGGGGAAGAGGAGATTCATTGTATCTTTTGTTGCTTTTTCTGAAGTGTCATATCGTTCGAATCTTTGTCATGAAATATCAATATCACTTTCGTATGCGCAATGACATCTGACGATGCTGAATTAGCGTGATGCTGCGAAGAAAAACAAAACGAGAAACAAAGACAAAATACACTCATACACACTCGTGGGATCATTCACAATGATTCCTCGATTCTCCAGAGAGAGAGAGAACCAAAAACGACGCTCTCGTTAAAGCATAGAAAAAAAACAATCAATTTTTCAGTATACCTTGATTTATCGAAAAATGTTATTTTCTGAAGTTTCAGCGGAAATAGTGACGAATCTAAAAAGTTGAAGGACTTTGATGTTGCACGATGGATTGAGGAAACGCTTTCCCAATGGGGTATTCAACTGGGAACAATACACAGGGAGGAAAATCCCGTGTGACTACTCGGATCTTTTGTACCAGCGCCTCAAAAAATTTCATTGCGTTTCAACCCTTTTTGTTTGTTTGTTTATTTTTAACGAACGATTATTCGCGATAATCGAACGAGATTATCAACGAAACGAAAGTATTCAAACGAATCGTTGAAAGGAAGAAAGAAAATCTTTCACAGGCACTTGCTGCTTTTCAGTCCTGCTTTGCACGTTATTGTATGAAACATTTTATAACGCAAATATAAACTATAAAAAACAAAAATGATGAAAAAACAGTACCTAATTAAATTAGACCCCGAATATTATAGTCTGGAATAAATAATAAATAAGCAACAAAGTTTATTTTAAGAGAGATGTGAGGAGGAGCTACATGGAGAAACCATTTGATTTTGTTTTTCTTTTTTAGTCGTTAGGGAAGGAGCAGTATTTAGCGAAACTGCGCACACTACGAAGAATAACACGATCAGAGAAAAATCTTTGTGCTGTAGTTGTAACAAAAGTGGCGACCACAAACATTGATTAAAGTTCTTTTTCCTGAAGTTTCTTTTTTTTTGTTGTTTTTCGTTTTCTTTGTTCCATTCTTACTTATTCGTTCCAAGATCTTGAGAAAATTTACCTAAGCAGATCTTCGTTTTCCTTAAAACTATCCAGTGAATCTATAGCGTTCCTTATCTTCTAATAATGTGTTTATGAAGTCGAAGTTTATATTGCCGCTTGGACGTCGTTGAACGGCGCTTTTGCTGCTTTTTTCTTTCGCCTTTTTTCCCTCTGTTTTTACATGCTTGGAGAATTTGATTAATTACACGTCCACAACCATCTTCTTGTGGATATCCGTGTTGCCTACCACCTGAGAAAATTTTCAACGACTCAATTTTTTGAATTTTCTTTTTTCGAAAAAAATGCACTTCTACAAAAATAAATGATAGAGAGCCTTTTGAACCACAAATTTTTCTGTGCAATCAACTTAACCCTTCGAGTGCACACTGGGTCGTTTTGAGCCCAACAATTTGCTGTGTTTTCGTCAAAAAATAAAATTCGGGATCATAAAATATGAATAGTTAGCCAACAAAAAAAAGGTGTGCTCTCATAGGGTTAAACTCTTGCACCCGAAAAAACGAATGGATAGAAAAGAAAAAAAGATATTAAAATAGATGGAAAATTGAATACTTACGGAACAGAATTCCTCAAAACTTATTTGACCATCTTCGTCTTTGTCGGCGAACAATATGGTCTTATCAACAATTTGCTGCAATTGAGTATCCTTAAGATTGTTCCCTACCATCATTTTGAGTACTTGAAAGAGTTCGCCGTTGCTTATGAAACCGTCGTTATCCATATCATAAATTCTAAAGGCGAATCTTAATTTGCTTTCCTTGTCGCCCTGGGCAGAAGACTAATAAATCAATTGAGAATTTTCCATCATTTCTTTTTCCACGAGTCTCTCTTCGCGAATGTCTTACCTTGACGCTGAATTGTGATACTCCTTGGATAAATTCTTTGAAGTCTACTTCGCCGTTGCCGTCCGCATCGAATATGTCTATCACTCGTTGGACCAGTGGATTTTGTTGGAGCTCTGGAAGCGACATAAATTCGTCGATGCTCAGAGCACCGCTGTTGTCCAGATCCAATTTCCTGAAACGCTTCCCCAGCCTCCTGATTTCGTCCGCGTCAACTGAAATTCACATTTTTCCTAAATTCACTACCGCTGTTTAGAATTTTCAGCAATAACTGAATTTTTTTTTTTTAATGGAAAAAGTCATGATTTTCAAAGATTAGTCCAAATTTGGAGCATGGGATTTTAAACTATTTTCAAGGATTTTTCCATAGCTGTTCATTTTCTATTTTCTAATAAAATGTCGCAAATAACATTATCACGATGTTTTGCCAATTATTTTCAAATTTTTATCTGTCGACTAAAGATTGAGATTTTGTGAGCAAAAGTCCTTGACTTGTTTGGAATTTTTTCAATCAGAACTTTTTATATGTCAAAGTTTCGAAAAATATTAAAAATGATTTTTTTCGTCTCTGTTTGCAATTTTCAATCGCTCGATTGCGAAATGTTCGCCAATGATAAGGATCATGGGAGATTCGTACGAGGGAAATGATGGGGACAACAATAAGAAACAAGTGTCTGCGAGCTTCGAGATAGGTTAATGTTCGGAGAATAAAAAAAATTTCGTGTCACTTACAGTTCGAACAAAGTTCCATGGGCAGGGAGCTTTCGTTTCCCTGTAGAGTGAAAAAGAAAGCACATATATGTCAAAGGTACGTAGATAGTGAACAGAAAATCGCATCGAAGACGGGTGTTTTTTCAATTTCGTCGTTCGATTCGCTGGTGTTATTCGTGGGATAACGTCGAACGGACGCGATTCCACGTAATCATGAATATATCGTAGAAAAAAGTTGATTTATGTGACAAGTTGGAGGTTTTTTACCATCTTGATAGTTTGTTGGAGACGGTGTGTGTGATGATACCCGTGGAAAACGTCAAATTGTTGAGAAAAACCAGGGGAGATATTTTCTAATGGCTGAAACTCTTTTTAGCTGAGACACGGATGTACGGATATATGTATTTCGTATTGTTGTAGAAGCGCCTGCGCCTGCCACAAATGGTAAAATCGGTGTTGGTTCTCTTTTGCGGGGGAAACGTGTCGGATAACATATATTTTAGTATACACACTTTGTATTTCCTAACACCCTTAACACTCGCCACAAAATCGAACTTGTTCGTCGCGCTTCTCGTTACGACTGTGTGCGCGGTGTGTTCGCATATTACGGCGAATCAAGAGGGGGAAGATCGACCTCGAGAGCTTACAAGCTCACACACACGCACATGCGTTTGACCTTCCACTATCCCGTGCTCCGGTGTGCTTATTGTTTTGAACGTCCCTGACTTCGCCCCGTGGCGACATATCTATATTGATTTTTTTTTACAAATCCCTTGGGGGTTGTGCTACCGTGGTTTACGGTATATATATATTTGTCGAAATCGTTTTTTTTTGTTTTTTTTTTTTTAACATATATCGCCCGGAGGTTGTTCATTGGTGTACGGTATCGTAATCACATTATTCGGTAAACTATCGCATTTTAAGAAAGTCAATTTTATCAAGTGTCACCTGGTTCGAGCCTCTACGAATTCTCAATATGGAAATTTCGTAATAGATCGTACGAGAGGAACAACCTTGAAAAATGCCATGAACAGACGTTTCGGGTGATAAGATCCATGCAATCAATAGCCTTTTGTTACTGGAAATTGTTCCACGCAAACTAAACGTTCGTCGGCTGTTTTTACCCCAGAACTTTATCAAATTTTGTACGAGAATATCCAATTGGAATGTGGAATGTGATTTTGGAGTACGAAGTTTGATATCCAAATCGTTTGAACTTCACAATGTGTGCCTCCTTCCCGCGGTTTTCTTAGGGACCCTAAAAAGTACAAAAACATCGGACAGACTGGGTGGAGGTCGCTTTTGAACACGAAACTCCCCAGATGACGTCATAATTCGTTCTGTCATCTGATGTTAGGTTAAGGTTAGATTTTGCATTCCAACTTTGATACTGTACACAAGCGTAGAAGATTCGAGAGAAGATTGAATCTTCTCTTTTATAATTGTTGTCAAAGCTTTCGACCGATAATCTGAAAAAATGACTTCGTGTCTCGAGAACATACAAATACCTTCGTGCGTTTGGTTCGAGGGTGGTGAGAAGAAAAATGCTTTGATGTCGATGTTAGCTGGAACGCTGGTAAGACGATTATGATCTTTATTTTCAATACACGACTGTAAATGTCAACAGTTATTAGTTGTTTTATTCGTCTCTCAATGACGTATCGGTGATTATTCGATTCTTTCGTTTTCGTAGTTTTTCACTGGCTGGTGGTTCATCATAGATGCACATGCAAAATATCCAAGTGAAATGGTCAGTGCGTATCATCTCTGTGGAGTTTTCGGCACCATATCTCTGTTTATGTAAGTATTTTTTATTCCTATCTCAAATTCATTATCTCATCAGTTCCCTCACGAGACAATTTGCCAGCAAACGCTTCAAAAATGGCAAATTCTGAATAACAAAGAAAATATTGGTAATTGAAATAAATAATGTAACTTTATTAACTTTCATTTTCAAGGAAAGCATTATTTACACTTCCTGTGATAAAATCATTGTGTCAAAAATTGCGAAACGTGAGAAAATATTAACCCTTTGAGTGCATTCCTCTTATAAGTGCATATTGGGTCAATCTGACCCGCGGTTCTTTTCAAATTGTTATATTCCGGTAAATATGCATCTCGTGTTTTTTTCCATCCAGATTTTATAGCGCCAATTTATTTTTTTATGAAAACGAAAGTTTAATGCCAAAAATTCGGTTTCAGAAAATTTTTGGGGTCAAAATGACCCAGTATGTACTCGGAGGGTTAAAGTTATAGAAACGTGCACAATTTCTTTCTGAATATTCATGAATTCTCAATTGTTTTGCGGAAAGTAAAAAGGTGAGGAAAAATGGAACGAGGCAAAGTATTTTATTCGGTAGCTGCGCAGACGCAGCAGAGTTTCGAGGTGTGTTCAGAGCACATTGGTTTCATGCAGTCCGAACATTGGTAGCGGGTTTTTCGGCTAATCTTGGACGGGCACATGTAGCAATTTTTCTTTCGTTCGAGTTTGTTAGACGCCAAAAAGTTGTGGGTTTTTTTTTCTGGCGTTTGGATGATTCCCTCGATACACAATCGCAAGGAAGTGCGCATATTGGGAATAGTCAACCTTTGCTCCAGCAGTGGTTTTGTGAGATCGATTGCCAGTTTGCGCAAACACTCTCTTCTGCTGGAAAGTGTATTGCCGGGGTTGCAGGAGTAGAGGACTGTCGCGTTTATGCCCGCTTGGTCGAGCATCCCGTAAAATACACGGACCGGCCAGCGTCTGGTCATGCGGCAGGTTGTGTACTCCTGGCACAACTGATCGAAAATCTCTGTAGCTCTTTTGGTAGAATTATAAAACGTAATTATCTCTGGCTTTCCGCTGACAGGGTCCAGCTCAGCAGTTTTATGGAACGATGATAAGAACAGTGTGGTCTTCATTTTTTTTGGGGAATATGCAACAAGAATCTTGTCATTGTGGAAAGCAAATTGCGTGGTTCCAACTTGTTTGGCGAATTTGAAATTGGTGGCGATTTCCAACTCATTTTTTCGGATGGTACCAACCATCGTGAGGTCGAAAGGTTGCTCCATCATTCTGTCGGCAAGAGACACAGACATGAATCTATTGTCACACGTGACATTGCGTTTCGTGCCGTGTATCGGCTCTGTCAAGGTCCTGACGTAATACGAGGACACGCTCTCTCCTTCTTCGGTATTTGCTTTGCCAACGTACGGTATGGCATTGAACATGTAAAATGTTTTGGCGTCGTTGAGCATGACGATCTTGATGCCATGCTTGAGGGGTTCGTTCTTCATGGAAACTCGAAAAGGACATTTTCCGCGGTAAGATAACAACTGTTTGTCGAGCGTCACGTGCTCGTGGGGAGAATAATATTTGCGACAATTTGAAATGAACTCATCCCACAATTTTCGGATTGGTGCAAAATTGTCGTTTTTTTTGCGTCTCGCTCGAGTGTCTCGATCGTCGAACGAGAGATTTCCGAGAAGGAAAACGAATCTGTGACGAGGCATGACCGCTCGGAAAAGTGATATTGACTCGGGCTCCCATAAACTATCCACACAAATCGTCGAGGCCTTGAAAATTCCCGCGTAATACAGCAAACCAATGAGAGCTTTGATCTCGTTCAAATTTGTCTCGTTGTGATACGTTTGTATGGTGAATTCTTTTTGTCCTTGTCTCGCCTCATTGGTCAATTTTTCAATGCAATTTAGTATCGACTCGTTCGTATGCAAAGAGATTGAGGCGAGCATTTCGTCGGTAAATAATAGTGACCAGGCTTCGATGATGGAAGAAACGTCCGTTGCCGCTCCACGAGCTTTCGCCGAGTGCGAAGTCAGCCGGTTCCGATTATTCGAACGTTCATCTTCCAGCTCGGACGATATTTCCAACGAATTCGTGGCAGTGGCTTGAAGCGAAGTCACTGGCCTACCGACGCGTTTCGGCCTTTTGGCAGCAGTTGGTGATAAATCGTCCTGAAAATCTGATTCTTCGATATCCAGACCGGATGGCTCGGCTCCTTGTATCGGGACGTTAGAATCATTCACTTCATCCTCTTCGCATTCGGAAGCTGATGCACTTTGCTCTTCCACGTGATCCTCTTCCTCTTTATCCGACTCTTCGTATTGACAAATTTCTCGAGGTCGATTGCACAGGGCGCCTCCAATTTTATTGGGCGGCCTCGATCGCAGTGACATTGTTCGACTGAAAAAAAAAATTGGAATTCAATGTCAATATATTTGCAGCAAAATATCGAATTGCAGGAAGAAGAAATTCCAAATTTCTACGATGGGCCAATATTTTTTCATCATTTTGTAAGGCTCAGGCAACAGACTCTCGTTCCATTGACACCTCACTGTTTACTTACGATCTCAACGAAAATTATGCTACTCCGTCACACTCTGGTCTCGCTAGCCAAAGAACCTCAGGAACAATCACAACACAGCTGCCAATGCGGCATTTAAGGTGATGGAGCAGTTCGCTTCGAAATTTCAAATGGACAATTCGGTCACACCGTGCACCCGATTACGATAAAAATTGAATCGTGTACACAGTGGCATGGCAAAAAGTCGCTGACAGAGCCATTTTTTGAAATTCCAATTTTTTTTTTTTTTTTTT